>CAUYRH010066044.1:0-38785 GCA_963574655.1 Perodicticus potto | reverse complement strand
CCCCTCCATCATCCCCATCCCCTCCATCATCCCATCCCCATCTCCTCCATCATCCCCATCCCCATCCCCTCCATCATCCTATCAGCAGCACCACTGTCATCCCCATCACCACCATCATCATCATCACCATTGTCATTATTTGTTGCTATTTTTTTTCACCCACCAAATGAGCAGGTTCCAATAGTTATCCTGAAAAAGATCCTCTTGTGCTGGAATTGAGAGACGCTTCTGCTCTCAATCCCTGTCACACATTTCTGCTGCCAAGTTACTGCTGCATTGCAGATGGCTGTGAGGTCATTTGCCCCATTGGTGTAATTGACCTAAACAGCCTTAATGAACTCACGGCCTTCCCAGCCCGCCCTCCGAATGAAGAGGGCTGCTCCATCTCTGCTCATCCCTGACCCAGTGGCCTTCTCTGGGCAAAGTGTCACTTAGGAGAAAATGGTGATACATGTCTCACTAGCAGTATTCATCTAGGGCTACCCAGCTCCACCTTCCTGCCTGTAAAACCCAAGGCAATTTTGGTCTACTCCATGCCAGCCCATACATCTGATGTTTCCATAGCAACCACCTGACCCCCATGTCCACACGCTTCCAGACATGTCCCCACTACCTGCCGTGGGTCTAGGACCTTGACTGCCATGCAGGACCCAGGCTCACTCTGTCTCATCTGGGTCATTTCAGCCGCCTCCTGTCGAGGTCCCAGGTTCCACATTTGCCTCTTTGAGTCCATTCTCCACACGACCACCATCCCAGTAAGATTTCTAAAAGGTAAATGTGATCACGTCACCCCCATGTTTAAAGACTTGAGAGCTTCCCACTGCCCAGAAGATAAAGCTCAGCTCGAAACCCAGTAACCCCCCAGGATATGTCTCAATCCCCGTCTCTTGAGTTTTATCTTCTGCTGCTCCCTGCTGACCCAGGCTCCTGCCACGATGGATTAATGGGTGGATATATCAGTGACGTGGATAGGGGAATATTTTAAAATCCAATTTGAGAGTGGGGATTTTTCTTTAGTAAAAAACAAAAATGAAGCCTACTTATTTATTCATGGCTGATTTTCTATAAAGGGCTATGGTTGATTTCCTTACCTTTGTTGTGTGCTTTTTGGATTTTGTGCTTATTTCTTGTGCTCTTTCTTTTCTTAAAAAAATAACTTTTGTATGAGTATGGTCATTTGGATATTTCATTCTTAACCAGTGATTTTAAAAGTATAAGTCCTATTTTTCAGGTCCGTAAGAGTTTACTTTTATGTTGTTAAAAGCATTCTTCAGTCTCCAAGTCTCGGTAGGTCAAAGACAAGAATGAACCCATATCTTCCGACTTCTTCCTTTTAAGAAGAGGTATTGAATCCACTCTCTTTTCAGCCAACAACCTCCCCCAACACCCTGGGCCAATGGGAATGTCAGAGGCACCAGAAACCTCGGGAAAGACCAAGCGCCAAGGGCCCGTTTCCCAGGGAGAGAAGGGCGTTTCTGAACCCCAGGGTCTTGGGCTCGTTCCCTGACTCAGCCTCAAATGGGCCTGCCCCATGGAGCCTGGTGAGTCAGCTCTGGCCCTGGCCCAAAAGAGCCCCCAGTGGGTCTATCGCCAGCAGAGCTGTCATTGTATCCTGGGAGAGGCTGCCATCCAGCTTGTGTGCCCAAGTTCTGGGTCGATGATCTTTGCTATAGCAACCACGCATTTTGAATGGGAATGTGCACGGAGTAATTGAAGGCTATTTTTCTCTCTGCTAAAGCAAGAGAAATCCCAAGTCGGCTGTCATTCATATGCAGGGTGCTCAGATGTTAGAGGAAGACCATGTTCCGAGAGAAAAGCATTCCAAGGCAGGGGTGGGAGGCGGGGGACAGCACGTTCCATGCGCCTGCCCCCCAGAGCCACGGCTGACTTCTTCACACGCACTAGTGCCATTTAGTGTCTGTGGGGAGGGCAGCCCCGTCCCACAGGTGAGGGGCAGAGGAGAGACGAGACTCACCGTATGTCAGTGGCAGTTAAATAGCAGCATGCAATTCCAGCCCCAGAGGTGTGCCTCCCGGGTCTCAGGCCGTCAGTGGCCCCGCGCCCCCTTGACACTTGCCATGGGCCTCCTAAGACGGATAGACCCCTGTGCTCTGGGCCGCTCCATCTGAACAGGACTCTCCCCCAGGCCTGCCCTGTCCTGCCTGCCTCAACCCCCATTGTTTGCCCTCCCTGAAATGCTTCCCTCCTCCCCATCTCCCCCAGCCACCCCCCAACCCACAGCATGGGAAGCCTTCTAAGCAGATCTGAAGGTTAAAAGCACAGGCCCCCAAGGGAGACCCAGCCAGGTTGAAGCCCTGGCTTTACTTCCTTCTGGCTAGGAGACTAGAAGATCATCAAACTTCATGATCCCTTGGGACCCCCATTTCCTTAACTCTGCAAAGACAGGGCTCATCTCTGGGGCTTGTCCAGAGAATTAATGAAGTCAACGCCAGCAGGTGCCTCCACCACGGTCTCCACAGCCCCAGCTGGCAGGTTGGGCTCTCAGGGTTTCCCTCCTCCCCCAGGCAGCTCTAATCTCCCAGTTGAGTTCAGAGCCCATGAGGGGGAGGCAGGACAACTTTTTTGCAGCCATACAGAAAGCTCCAGACAAAGGGAATCTCGAAGATGAGCCAGGTCCCCAGAAGAATATGGTGGAAATGAGAAGGGGCTGAGGGCCAGCCTTGAGCTATTCTACAGCTTTGGGAGGTAGGGAGGGTCGGGGCAGCAGAGCTCTGTGGTCAGGGTCATGGAAGAACCTGGCACGTTCAGAGTTTCAGAAGCCAAGGGGGAGGAGGCGTGGAAACGGAGTGTGTGTGCCAAGATGTGCGAGGTTCAGCAGGCTGAGCAGTGGGAACACAGGGAGAAGGCACTGGACTTGGGGACAGGTGCGTGGGCAAGGGGCACTGGAGAGCCCAAGGAGAGCAGGGGCATGGAGGGGCAGAATGCAGCCACCAGGTTTGGGAACATTAAAAGTCATCAAGGCCAAGTCCCCTTTGGATGCAAGAGCTCCCCCACAGTATCCCAGCCCTCTGTTATCCACTTCACACTTGATCACCTCTGATGATGGGCGACTCGCTCCTCCCAAGGACAGAGGCCCTGACGCCAGACGGCCCCGTTCAGGCCTCTTCCTTTATCTGAACTCAGATGGGTTGTTTAAGAAGGAAGATCAGAATACTCCCTTTCTTAACCCACGTCTGCACTGTCAGTGTCTGAAGATGTTGAAAATGATAAAAAAAGGCAGACATCTACTCCAAGGAAACTGGCTGAAGCTGTAACTAAGAAATAAAAATATGAATGACAGGAGCTACTTCCTCGGCTTTAGAGATGTTTATATTGACTTTATTGTGTCTTATGCAACAGAACATTTTCAAAGAGTATTATGGTATCAGCTAAGTGGCGGCATCATTTTGAGACCAATCTTTCAGAGTTTAGAGAAAAAGGAAGGGAATATTTTAAATGTGGGTGTGATGAGAGCTTTAAAAGCCATGAATTGTTTGTTACAGCTTTTCAAAGCAGAGACGAAAAAGCATCTGAGCCCCGAGGTCGCAGCAGCTGGAAAAGCCCAGCCGGCAGCCCGCGGTGGCTGTGCCGTGACCACAGACACTGCCGCCATGGCTGGGTAGCAAGTCAGAGCTTAGCCACTTCCCCACCACACAGTGACACACGGAATAAATGGTGAGCCGCAAACATGAAGACTGAGCTAGCACTTTTTGGCAGAATCGTGCTTTTGCTCACAAGTAGAAAACTCCAGACAAGGCGGGCACACCGCCCACATCAGCCTGTCGTCCCCACCAACTTATCATCTGAGATCTGTTCTGTGACTTCTCGACGGCAAACACAAGTCGTGCGGAAATATCCAGACTGTAAACGACTTTCAATCTCATCATTTATTCTGGAACACCTGTGCTGACATTTACACTAACACAACGTGGGAGGCCTGGCGGGTGACACGGGCACAATCCTCAGCACAGCCACCCAGCCACGACAGCCGCTGTCCTGCCGGTCATCCCCCACGCCTGCCCCAAAGAGAAGAGCAGCGTCTTCTTAACGAGCAGCAGACATCGTGACCTTCATTAAACCCCAGAGCTGGAGCGTGCATCCTTCTAACATTCTACGTGCTGGACGGGGAGGGTCGCAGAGCCTGCTCCGCGCCGCATGGGTGCTTGTCGTCAGGTCAAGCTCTCGTACAAATGTTTCAGTTATGAGCTGAACTAGCTCATTTTTCACGAAATTTAATTTTTCCACGAAAGAACAAATGACAAAATGTGGTTGTCCAGATTTAGGTTTTTGACAGATCTTTTCTTTGTTCACAAGTAAACAAAGTAGGCCTGTCATGGTGAGGAAAACAAATGACAGTAGTTGTCAATAAATAAAATTTGAGTTTCTCGTGAAAATTAGAATTTTGGAAAACTTGTGACTGCCATTGCAAATAAGAGCCTCTGAAGACTTGAAGATTTCCTGGGGGGATCAGTGGTGATACTAACAAGTTTTTCTTGCGGTAAAAAACACAACAGAAGAAGCGCCATCTCACCATTTTTAGGTATACGATTCAATGCCAATGTTGTGAGACAGATTGCCAGAAATTGTTCATCCTGCAAATCTGAAGCTATACATCCATGAAACTCTAACTCTCCTTTCCCTACACCTAGCCCCACTAACACCCTTTCTACTTTCTGTTCCTACGAATATTTACCCAAAGGAAAAAAAGGCATTCTATAAAAAAGACACCTGCACTCAGAAGTCTATAGCAGCACGATTCACAATTGCAAAGATCCAGAAACAGCCCATGTGCCCATCAATACCTGAGTGGGTTGATAAAATGTGGTATATGTATGCCGTGGAGTATTAGCCATAAAAAGAAATGGTGAACCTCTCGTATTAACCGGGATGGACCTGGAGGCCATGCTGGAATTGACAGACAAACCCACGTGCTACCGAAACTGGAGCTAACTGACCAACAGGTGCGTGACAGTCGTCAGAATCAAGCAGGTGGGGAAGGGAAGGTGGGGGGGGTGAGCTCACACCTAAGGCACACTGTCTGGTGATGGGCACGCTTATAACTTTGACTCAAATGGGACAATAGCAATTTATGTACCTCTGTAATATTCTGAAATAAAAATTTAAAAGAAAACATTAAAATAGAACTAGACATAAAAGAAGACTTAAATACTTGGGTACCACATTTTAGAGTGGGAAGATTGGACGACTACAAGATGTTAATTATCCTCATACGAGATATCCACTGGATGTTTCAAGAAACCAGACAAGCTGATTCGAAAGTTCTCTTGAAAAACATTAGTGACTGACCAGCCCTACCAGTTGACAAACTATGTCAAACCGATGATGATTAAATTGTGACACAGGTGCCGTCATACATGTGTCAATGGGGGGATCTCCAACATGCGTGACAAAGGCAGACATGTCCCACATGACAAAGGCAGAAAAGATGAATTATCCAACACAGTCAGTCTGTCTGGGAAATCTGGGGAAAAGTAGAGTCCTTACCCTCCATCATACAGAAAAAAATGATTTCCAGATGGAAATAAGATTCAATGAGAAAAATGGAACTATAAAAGTACTAGAAGAAAACTTAAGAGAACTATGCAAATCTCAGAATGGCAAGGTCTCTCAGCATGTTAAAACATGCACACACACAAAAAAAAAATTGACTATGTAAATTTTTAAATTATGTACTATAAAAACATATAACATTGAAAGGCATAGGCCAGGCACAGTGACCTTCCCAAGCACTTTGGGAAGTAGAGATGGGAGTATCGGTTGAGACGAGGACCAACCTGGGCAACATAGTGAGACCCATCTCTACAGAAAATAGGGGGAAAGTTAGCTGAGTATAGTGGCATGCACCTGTGGTCCCAGCTACCGGGAGACTGAGGCACGCAGACCCCTTGGACCCAGGCGTTTGGGATTGCAGCAAGCTGTGGCTGTGCCACTACACTCTAGCACAGGCAACAGAGGGAGACCCCGTCTCCAAAACAAGTTAAAAGATGTAAAAGAGTCAGAAGAGAAGATATGTGTGTTTCACGTCATAGGAGAGACTGGTTACTGTAATATGTAAAAAGCTTATATAAACCAGTCAGAAGGTCAGCGCCAAAAGAGTCACAAAGAAACACTTCATAGAGAAAAACACGTCGCTCACACACGTGAAGAAATACTCTACTTCAGTCATAGGAAGGAACATGCAAATGAAACCCAAATGAGATTCTTTTGCTTTCACTTTCTAAATTGGCAAAGAACAAAATACCTGTCAGTGATGAGGGTGAGAAAGCAGACTGCTTGGCCTGCTTGGGAAGAGCATAGAAGGCGCATCCCGGCTTGCGGCCTCCACCTCCTAATCTGTAAAATGGACTTGGTTTAAAAACTGAGTTAAGTTTTTCTGCCTAAAACAGATACATGTGCTGTCAAGTAAAATGCCTATGACATTTGTGTTATATGTGATTTGAGTGAAATAAAATTAATATATTGATGATGAAAATGTAAACTGGTACAAATTCTATAGAGAAAAAACTTAATCTATTAAAGTTAGAAATGCACACAGCTTCTGAATAGCAATTCCACTTTAGAGAAACGTTATATGACAAGCGTGCTCTTGTGTGTGAAATGGAGACATTCTGAAAGCCTGGACACAGCCAGTGTGTCATCACTCAGGACTGGCAAGCAGATTAAGGAAAATCCATGTCATAGAAGCAAGAGAACAAGGGAAACCCAAGAAAATCGAGGAAGGAAATAAGGGCAGGAAAAAGCAGAGGTTAGAGAATTAGAAAGGAGAAAAAAGTGACATTATAATAACACCTCTGTTGTTTTTGTTTTGTGTAAGAAGATAAATAAATCTCTGGAAGATGAAATTCAAAAATGTTTTAAAAGAGTGTGAATCGTAAGGGTACTGTTTTATATTTACTTTTATATTAATATATTGTGCACTCTCAATAAGATGGCACATTTTCCTAGAAAAATATCAATTATAAAAATTCTAGAAAATGTCAATGACTAATAACGATTAAACAAAATTTTAAAATTTAGTTTAAAAACATCTAAATTGTTCCAGACTCAGACAGTTTCAAACAACAGATCCCCGGTGCTTAGACCAACACTTCCAGGAGTTCCAGGTCCTTAAAACAGGCCTCCCTGCTGGTACAACATTTAACCTGGACTCAAAACCCAGCAGCAGGGTGTTCAGCCACAGGCCAATCTCACTTACGAGCAGACGTGCAAAGTCCCCTTCTCCTGGGACAGTGGGCACAGCTCACTGGAGGCAGCCACAGGGCCTTGTCCCCAGACAGAGCAGGGAACCCGGCTGAGGGGGCAGAGACCCCACTCTGAGCACACGTACCCCAAGAGATGGCTGCCAGGTTGGGAACAGGTGCCCGTGGGGGCCCGGAGGCCAGCCGGAGGAAGGCCGGAGGTGGTGGGGTGGTAGGCAGAGAGCGAGGGCGGGGCCGTGTGAACTGCGGGCAGAGGGGCAGGAGGACAAGGGGACAGACGATGCACGCAGGGTGCAGGACAGGTCAGCGTCCTGCGCTGCTGTGACAAAGTGCCACAGACCTGGCATCTTAAAAACAGACATTTATTTTCTCACAGTTTTGGAGGCCAGAAGTCTGAGATGAGAGAGCCAGCAGAGCCATGCTGCCCATGAAGGCCCCGGGGAAGGGTCCGCCTGCACCTGTTGCAGTGTCCAGTGTGCAGCGGCCCCGATCCTGCCTGTCCCTCCGGTGTAACATGGCCTTCTTCCCTGTGGTCTCTGCGTCCACATGTCCCTTCTCTCTTAAGGACATAGTCATAGGCCAGAGTCACCCGGATCCCTTATAACCTCGTCTTAACTTCATCACGTCTGCGAAGACCCCATTTTCCTGGACCCACATGTGCAGGTCCTCAGGGCCAAGAACTGAGCATAGACGTTGGTGGGACACAGTTTAACCCATGGCGGAGGGGACAGGGGGCCCATGAAGCCCAAGTGCAGGGAGCTGCTGACACAGGCTGTGTGTATACGTGTGTGATGTGCTTATGTAAATATGTGCACGTGTGTAAATAGGTGTCTGCACACGTGTGTAGGTGTCTGCACATGTGTGTGCATGTGTGTGCACAGGTGAGGGGCAGAAGGGAATGACAGGCCAGATCCAGCTTCCTCAAAGATCATCAGCTGTAAAGTGCCCGTGGGCCGGGGGGTGGCGGGACTGGCCCGGCCGCAGGGTTCCGAAGGCCTCCAGGAGAGTGGTGCCAATGAGGGACTCTCTGGTCGCAGGGCTGTGGAGGGCGGCGGGTGAGCAGCGGGGCAGAGGGTGCAGGTGAGATCTGGGTGCTGACGCCTGGCACTCAACGCCCAGCCTCCTCTGGCGGGACCCAGCTTGGGAGGCGGAGGGCAGGGAGGGTGTCAGATCCCACAAAGCTTCGCGTCCTCCCAGCAGTCCTTGAGGCCCCTGGCAGGTGTACAGCCTCTGAAAGATCCAGGTGCAGGTGCCATGGGGAGAAGCTCTGAGGCACGTTCACGGCTGGAGGCCTGAACCTGGGACCCAGGAAGGCCTGGGCCGCACCACAGCCACCCGTAACAATGAGATCTGAGAGGACGGAGCAGGTGAGAAGAGCACGGGCGGCAGGGCCTTGAGAATCCGCAACACGGGTGCCCCGGAGGAAGACGGGCCCACGCAGGTGCGGGAAAGCTGCTATAGTCACCGAAGAAACTCAGGGCGGAAGGGGGTCGGGAGTGTGGACAGGACCAGGAAACTGCACCCAAGGAGAGGTGGCCAGTCTGTGGGTGGGGGCTGGGAGCCAGGGAATGGCGGGTCAGGGAGTGAGGGCCCAGCAGGGCGAGGACGGGGAGAGAGTCCTCACTCTCAAGAGAGAGAAAGAGTAACCAGCAAAGACGGCCCCAGGGGGGTGGGAGGGGACGGGCCTCCCCATTGCAAGGGAAGAGAGGTGAGCAAATGGACCACGTCGCACATTAGTGGGGACAGAAACCAAGGAAGGCTCATCTCAGCAGTCAGGATGGTGAGAAAAGAAAATGGGTGAAGGTGCCCACGAGCACATCAACAGCTCAATAAGGGAAGCTTCCTGCCCTCCACATCGGCGCCCACGGCAACTGCCCCAGGCTGGATAAAGGCTCCGAAAGCTGAGCCTCTGCGCAGGCACCACCGCTCCACGTTTCCTTAAGAGAGAGCCAGGGACACTCGCACTCACCACTATTACGCCCAAGTCTTCTGGGGTCTTACCGGGTGCCTCAAAGCATCAAACAGACGCACGAGATGTCACCTTTATCTGAGGCTTTGCCTTCCATGGCCCACCACGGTCTGAAAACGGGGCGCACTGCAGCAAGGCATTGCCAGAGACAGCGGGCACGTTCACACTCCTCTTATCACAGAGTGCTGCTGTAACTGTTTCATTTCATCCTTAGTTACTGGTGCCGACCTCTTACTGTGCCTAATGTACAATGAAACCATATCAGGCAGGCGCGCAGAAGACAAGACGGCGCTGCCTGTGCCCGGCTGTGCTCTCCCTGGGCCAGGCACACACGGGGTGCTGGCCTGTGTCCCCCACGGATAGGGGGGGACTGCTATGTAACGACTAGAAAGGAAAAGACAGCAGTGTCAGGTTGGCCAAAGACACAATGATAACCACCCAGAAAACCCAAGGGAAGTTACTTTTAAAAACATTACAGTGTTTAATAGCGCCCGGTTGGGTGACTGTAGTTGACCACAATAGATTGTATGTTTCAAAAGAGTTAGAAGATTCAAACTATTCCCAACAGGAAGAGATGAGAAATGCTTGCAGTAATGGGCATCCTAAATACCCCAAGTTGATCATCACACATGTATCAAAATGTCCCATGGACCCCACAGATACGTATAATTATTAGGTATCATTGAAAAATGTTCAAGCCACAATTGATGACAGTAACAATTTAGCTAGGTTCTAAATAAATATTTAAAGTCTGTATTTTGTCTGTGTAATAACGATCGCCAATTAGTGCCTATCGTGGGAAAAAGAAGATTCTATTCAAATTAGCAGCAGACAAAAATTACATGAAGACCTACGAACGGCTGCAAGGAAAACATTTCAGTCCTTGTATGAACAAAAAACTAAAAGCATTGCTGACCGATAAAATATTCAAGTGTACAGAAGAAACTATACCGACGGAAAGGCTGAACAATTAGACGTCTTCATTCTCCCAAAATATTTTAAACATTTGGCCCACTCTCCATTGAAATCCTAATTAACAACAACAGACTTTGCCGCAATGCTGCAAAGTATATCCTCAAGTACTGGTGGAAGAGAATCAGGAAGGAAATCTGAGAAGGAGGGAAAGTGTTCCCTTTTCCTACCAGGTGTGAGACGGATGTTTGAAGCAACAGTAACAGGACACGGTGGTGACAGCCAAAAACAATAGACAATCAGCCAGCTGAGATGCGCGGGCTGTGTCATACGTCTAGATAGACAATAAATAAACTATCAAAACTGATTTTTGGAGGTGAAGAAAACGTTCTAAAGCTGATTTATGATGACGATGTGCAACTTGGTAAAAATAACTTAAATCACTGAAATGTGTACTGAGAAGGTGAATTATAAGGTGTGCAAAATATACCTCAATAAGCCTTTTGGTTTTTAAGGTAGGGGAGAATTCCAGATTGGTAGATCAAGATACTGGTTTAAACTCAAGGGCTTGGCCACCCCTGCCCCAGTCCTGTGTAAGTGACTTAAGAACATATAAACAGAACCCCGGGGAAACAGATAAGGGGATTCGTGAAGCAGAAATGCTTGTAAAGTCTGCGATAAATACCATGGCAGACACAGAAACAAGACTGCCCGGAGAAGCAGGAGAAGGCAGCCCAGGCCCAGGGCGTCCACTGCAGAAACGGCGCATTTCCCACCGGGGGTCCCCGCACCCCAGGAACTGGTGGGCAGAAGCTGAACATAGGAGACAGGTGAAGGAGAGAGCTGCGGCCCGTCCCTCCACCACAACCAGGGTGCATCTAGTCCAGGCTACACAGACAGGAGACAGCCGCCCCTGCGGGGACAGTGGTTCACCGAGCTGTGCGCCAGGCGCTCCTGGCATGGGCCAGAGCAGAGGTTGGTGGACTGTGACCCCCAGGCCACATCCCACAGCCAGCCTCTGTGACGCCGTAAGGGTGCAGAGCCAGAACTTCTGTTTGCACCATCCAGGGCTGCTTTCTGGGGCGGTGGCAGAGTGCAGTGTCACAACAGGAACTGTATGGTACACAGAGCTAACTGTGTCTAATCCATGGTCCTCAACAGGAAAGGTTGTTGACTCCTGGGTGAGGGAGAGAAGCCATGGTGCAGGTCACTTCATCAGACCCAGATACAAACACACTCTCCTACAGGACAAGTGGTTCCACGGGGTGGTTAAATCCTCTAAACCACATCTCCAGAATGAGCTGGAGGTCAGCTAGCCCACAGTGAATCAGGATTAATGCAGGGAACAGACAGGAATGTTAAATTTCTCATTAGCATTCACAGAGAGGCTCGAAAGGCAACCACATCCGTAAAACTGGAACTGCCCACAGTTTTTTTAAAATTGGGGATTAAAGAACAAGAAAGAGATCATTGAAATGAAAAACATGATTCCTAAAGTAACAGGAGCTGTGAGCGGCGTGGCTGAAACCCAAACTGTCAGATTAGCAGGCAGTCATGAAATCAGGACTTAGATCAGGAGAAATGAGTGAGACGGGAATTATGAGCTCTAGATCCAGGAGAAGAGATATCGGGCCCCATGGGGCCCATGGAAGAGTGGGGGGAAGAAGTAATTAAAGAAATAAGAGAAGAAAATTTCCTCTGAAATGGAAAAAGACTTGAGCCCTTAGATCACGGGTGTACTGATAAGGAATAATGGAAAAGCTGACACACTGCTACGCATACCCCGGCGAAACTTCCCACTCAAAGGATTAAAAACTCTTTCAACCTCCCCAAATATGAAAATAATGGATGGCCTGAAAAAAATAAAATAAAGTGCCCACTCACATTGGCCATTTTTATCTGCTACATGAGTATTAGCTTCAGAGTTCTGAGGAAACAAGACCCCAAAACTAGAACTCTACATCCAGACAAAAAGTGCGTCCATCGCGAGGGCAAGATGGACCTGGCGGCCTGTCCTGAGGACTCGGGCAGTGAGCTGTGCGTTGCTCCTGCGGGGGAAGCATCACTGAGAGGTACAGCTCATTAGAATGAAAGGAAAACAACACAGTGTGGGATTGGGCACGAGAAACGATGGTGAACAAATGGGTCATGAGAACTTACATTTAAGTCCAAATAATTAAGAGGAGCCCTGGATGGTGCAAAATGAGGTCGGATGCAGTTGTTAGAAAATAATTTTCCAAATAGACAAGACATGATCAGTTCTTAAAGTAATGACATAATGTGAAAGAAAAGAAAGTAATATTCTGAAACTAAAATTTCGAGTGAGTGCAGAAAAACAAAAAAAACAAATGTGCCAGACGTCGTATTCAAGTGGTAATTTACGGAGGCTGATTAAATCCTGAAGTTGATAGGAATATGTTTTAATATTTTATTGATTAGGACCGGAACAGAAACCCAACTGGACCCAGCGTAAGCAAAACTATGAAAATATTGTTACGATATTGGAACGTCCCATCCCAGAGGACCCAAGGGAGGCCAAATGCCAAAGGTCACCTGAGTGTGCCGCCCCGCCCCGCCCTTGGCCGCACAGGTGCGCCCTTCTCCGCTGGGAGCTCCGCCCCCTCCGACGGCCCCTGCACCTGCGCCGCCCCGGGCACTCCTCTCCACCCAGTCCCCAGAGCGCGGAGCGGGCGCCACTGCAGGGTCAGGCATCGGGGACCGCGGGGCAAGGTCACCTCGTTTACAGGGCTGCCCCTGCACCAGGGGTCAACCAGGGAAGATGGACGTCGAGGCACACGAGCCCACGAGTGACCCCCTGCCGTCCACCCGTGGCTGCCCAGCACACGGAGCTCACTCGCACGCGTAGAGGGTTCCCTAGAGACAGCCCGACCCCGGGGGGCCCCGCCAGAGCCCTGCCCACCAGGGCTGGGCCTTCCCGGGACCTGGGCCCGCCGGTCCGGCGTCCTGGCGGGCAGGCGCGCCCCCTGGTGGCGGTTCTCAGGCCAGAGCCGCGGGCAGCCCCAGGCGGCCGGAGACATTGGCTACCAGGCCCAGCTAAACGGACTCGACCTTGCACCCCCAGGTCTGGCAGGAAAGAATGACATCAAACTAACAGTATAAATAACTGCCTGGGTTACACTAGAGCGGGTCAGTGTGGACACACATGCGGGAATATCTTGGCTTTTCAGCAGTAGGGCACTGTCTCCGCTGTGGTGGGGTGGAGAGTGGGGTCTCCCTTTAATTTTGGAGGGAAAAACTTGGAGATGTCCCTGAAGGAGAAGAAACATACTGGGCTTGGCGACAGGGCAGGAGCGTAAGGGGCTCCTGAGGAAGAGCCACCTTCAAACCTCAGTCCCTGGACTCAGAACTCAAACGTGTCAGGGCCACTGGGCTGACGGGGCTGGGGCCACGAGCCCACCTCAAATGGGACAGTCCCACCAGAAGGCAGAATGCTGACCCAGATGGTTCCTGGAGGGGTTGGGACCAGGCAGCCACGCAGTGACACTCCCAACCAGCACCAGGGCTTGGCTCCACCGCCCCGCCAGAGACCTTTGTCCAACTTCACTGGACGGCAGCTTGGGACCTGCAAGGCCCACCCGTCCCGGACACCCCAACAGCCCGGGAGCACGGCCTGCACATGGCCCTCCTCAGGGCCCTGAATGACAGGACCTGGCCCACCTGTGGGCAGGTACAGGCGCTTCCCTAGAGGGTGTGGGGAACCCCTCTGGACCTGGCCCCAGCTGTCAGGGGAAGTTCATGCAGGACTTACTATATGACCCCTTTGCTGTGGCCCTCCGGGCTTGGCGGGCACATTGGAGTCTCACCCTGACCAGAGTGGAGCACGTGGCAGCTCTGAGCTGCCTTCCAGAAGGAATCCAGTCCCACAAAGGCATTTTCCCCTGGGGACGGGCTAGAGACCATCCCCCAGGCTGGCAGCTTTCAGATAAGGAAGGGAGTGGCCAGGAGAGGCATGGCCACTATCCCCCAAACTCAGGACAACCACACTTGGTCCCCAGACAGCCCAACCAAACTGCTCCCAGATGTCTCTGCCCCCAGATTCCTCTGCCAGGTGGCCCAGACCAGCCTGGGCAGCCCCACCCCCCCATCCCCCTTAGCATCCTGGAGACAGGGAAACAGGAACTCTCAAATGTCAACCATTTAAACCAGAGAGATGAGCTTAATGATAGGCAGTGTCCTTGCCCACCCTGGGCACACCAACGGGCAGCCCGCAGGGCAGCCACCCCCATGGGCCCCAGGCCCCTCCACAAATACCTCCCTCTCGGGAGGAAAAAAGTCCAATTGAATGACACAACCTCAGGAGGCCAGACAGCAGGCCGTGGGCAGTGAGAGGGCTGCAGGAGCGGAATCTGATTAATTTAATGTGCAGTCCAGGGGGGGAAATCTCGGAGATAGAGCAAAGAGGCACTTTAAAAGCATAGCGATAAATACATTAAATCACGCAGAACAAATGGAAGCAGCTGCTTTGCTGATAAATACTTAAGCTCGGAGTCTTTCAAGATGAAGCGGCCCAGCCTGAGACAGATTACAGCTGAGACGGAAGCCAGCAAGGCAGAGGCGCAGCTGAGGGCCGGGCACTGCATCCTCAGTGCGGTCTCCCACAACACATGTTCTGCAATGGTCGGGGTCACCTCTGGGGAGGCCTCACCGCCTTGTTCTTAAGACAATCAGACAGCTATGATCTGCCAGTTTATCATAGGACTGTGGTGTATTTTTCAAGGGCTGTAGTCACATCCGTTTGGTGAATTAATCTATCTTGAAAATGGCACTTGGGAGACAAAGATCAGGCGTCCTGGACCCAGGCGCTGAGACCTCCTAGGGGGTGGGCCTCCCCCCACGTCCGGCAGCCCCAGATGTTTCATTTGTGTTCTGAGCCATCCTGTGGAGAAGGCTCGGCCCTGAAGATCATTGCCATCCTAGAGGCACTAGCAAGCTTGGGCAAGGTCACCATGACCATTGCCTGACAGAGAAGGGACTCAGGCCCAATCTTTTGGCTCCAAACTCAGGAAACTCTTCCCATACCTGGCCAACGTGTGCGTGGAGCCCTGGGGGCTCCTGTCTGCACCGTGACTGACATCATAGGCAGAGGGGGTGCCGGACCCACCTGGGAAACAAGGCCCATGTCTGAGGACAGCTGGGAGGGTGGACAGCGGGGCCCGGAGTTCTGTGAGGGAAGGGGCCATGCACTGGTTTTAAGTTAGGGCTCGAAACCGGGTCGACCTGGGCTCAAAGGCCTCCCTGTGCCTCCCAGCTGTGTGAGCAGAGAGGTCTCCTGCCCTCCCTGCCCGACTGCTCCCCTGGCAAAGACCACAGTGGCAGCACCTGCTCCCTGTGGTGCTGTTGGGGAGATTAAACAAGGAAATGTCAGCAGGTTGGGCCAGGACCTGGCACTAGTAAATGCTTAATAAACCTTCTCAGCCTTATTGTTTGTTGTCAGTTATCTCCTGGTCATAAATGATCCCCAAACTCAGCCGTCTGTGACAACAGCCCTTTATCAACTCAGTCTCCACGTGGCTCTGGCTCCAGGCCTCTCCAGGTTGCCGTCAGGATGTTGGCAGAACAGAGAGGGGTTAGGAGGCTCAGTGACTCTGCCCAGGCCCAGATGGCACTCACCGCCTGGCCCACCCTCTGGGACTGACCCCAAGCTTCTCCCAGGCGCCCCTTCCTCTCCCCACCCAGTGCCAGGCAGACCCTCGTCAGGAAGCAGGGAGGTCTGTGCCCATGAAGAACGTGGGAGCATCTTGATGGGCCAGACCTCAGCCCTCCAGTCAGGTGTCTGGTGTCCTCCAGCACGGAGCAGTCCCAGGACACAGATGTTAGAGGCGCTGCTCGTTGAAGGACTGCCGTTAATCTGGGTGATTTATGGAATACAAATCCAGACAAGTAAGAACTCATCCTAGAAAAAGTGCTGCACACCTGATTGCTGAATATCACTACGGTCACCTCCAAAGTGCTCCCGTAGACCGTCTGATGACCAAAGTGATGTTTAGCACTGAGGTGTGTAGTACTTTTTCTAGGGTGTTTGCGAACTTAATTGTCAGACCTCACATGAGAATGTTTATGTATACATACACACAGAGCATGTGCTCATAATTGGAATAATACACACACACACGTGCCAACACGGTTTTAATCAGCATGTTCCAGTGGGGAAAGTGAGGCACAGAGCAGGAAGCATGTGGCCCAACATCACACAGCACGTAGGAACCAAACCTCGGGTGTGGTGAGCAGACCCAGGCTGGGCCCTAGGAAGGTAGACCGGGGGGGATGTTGAGGGGCCAGATCGGGGATGGGGTCCAGGCGCACACCCTCAGCCCATCACCTGCTGGTACACGTGCTCCTGTCCTCGTCACTTGCCCTGGAGGACCAGACAAACTTTCAGACCCCATGAGGAGGAGCCAGAAGCCCGTGTTGTAATGACAGGTCACCAAGGGTCTGCTTACATGACTAAGCGTGTTCCCGAAGCATGCCACCCTCAAGCACCCAGCACCAAGCCCAAGCAGGGTGTTAGGGAACTGCCCAGGGGATTCAGGGTTGTGGGAATGTTACATGAAATAAGGCATCTCATTAGGGGAAGGGGGAGCAGGTCCCTTCTCACTGTGTCAGCACACCTGCCAGCTTCACCATGCCCTGATTACTTTGAGAGCAGACAGGGCTGGAGGTGAGGGCATCCCCTGGTGAGGAGGATCCTCCCCATAAGGCCTCCAAGGGCCGGCCTCCATCTCAGAATGTGTCTCTGGACAGAAAGAGTTAACTGAGTAAGGGAGAAGTGGGGGGGTGCTGGGCGACCCACCTGGCAGGTAGGTTACACGGGATGTGGGGGCGAGTGACAGAAACCCAACTGGTCCAGCCCCAGCACCAAGATAGTCCTGTTCCTCCCCACAACCAGGAAGGGTGAGGTCACCACAGGGGCTCACCCTGGGTGCACCTGTCCCCTCCCCACCTCCACTCGGCCAGTGACCTGGGCCACCCTGTGTGCACCTGCCCTCCCCCCACCTCCACTCGGCCAGTGACCTGGGCCACCCTGTGTGCACCTGGCCCCTCCCCACCTCCACTCGGCCAGTGACCTGGGCCACCCTGTGTGCACCTGCCCCTCCCCCCACCTCCACTCCGCCAGGTGACCTGGGCATTGCAGCCACAGAGGACGTGAGGAACGGGAGGGTCTGGCTGGACCCTGCAGGAGCTCAGTGGCAGGCCAGGTCCCATTAGCTCCCTCTGCATGCTGCGTCCAGGCAATGTCAGCCAGGTCCTGGATGGGGAAGGGGGCCTGGCAGGAGCAGATGACACTCCTGGTAACTGCGCCCCCAGAGGAGTCCCGAGGTCTCTGATTCAATCCAACAGTCCGGAGGATCTCACACACAAGAGTCAGTTTATTGCATTTTTTCCCAAAATAAATCGTTCACAGAGCCACATGTGAACTGCCACCAACTCCAACAGGCCAGGGATGTGGTGCCACATGTGACACACCACCAGGCGAGCAGACTCCAAGGCTGAGTGGGGATCATTGTTCTCTCAACCCGGTCCTGGTATAACTCACAATTGCACCACATTCCAATTACGGGGCAGTTAGGGGAACTTTGCTAGTGTACACAGCTGCCTGGGCACACAGTCTCGGCCTTGGGCAGAGCACTTGGACACCCAGGTGGACACGGCTTAACTGTCTACTTAGTGCCTATGCTGGCTCTGCACCAGCTCCATTCCCAGGTCCCTGGGAGACAGAGGACACCCCCTCTAGGGAAAGTGGGCCCCCCAGACGGAGGACACCCTTCTAGGGGAAGTGGCCTTGTGGGCTCCCCAGCCTTAGGCTTCTGTGGCCTTGACCTTCTGGACCTCTCGGTGCCATCCAGGCCCCTGTCTGTTTGGGCTCCCTTAATCACACACCACCCCCAAGCGGGCCAGCCGGGGACCCTCTAGGCAATGCTGGGGCGTGGTATCCCTTCAAGGCAGAAGAGCTAAGGGGAGGCCGGGGTGTCCCTTAGAGGGCCTGCCTGGAACCTCCGGGCTGTGCTTGGGGTCCCAGGGCTCCAGTTCACGGGGTGCTGCTCTCCCCTCCCTGGGCAGGAACCACCCTTAGGGGAGGCAGCCCTTGGAGGGAGGACCTTATCATTCTAGAAAACAAGGGGCCAGGCGGCCTGTGAGCTGCCTCTGTAGGCAGCTCACAGGCCGCCCTTGGGTCTGGGTGGCTCCAGCCACACTCGGAGCCTCCCACACCAACAGCCCAGAGTGTGTGAGGGCCGCCCGGGAAGGCAGGATGTGCCATCGTGTTCTCTGGGGCCAGGCAGATATTTACGATGTGTTAATGTTGTTGCACAAACCCCCTCTCTGACGAAGTCGGCTCTGGCTGTATAAATTAATGACCTCAGGTAGGACCATGAGGCCATACTCGGTCCCCACCAGAAAACCTGCACATCAGCAAAAGCAGTGTCACTGAAGCCACCTGGAGAAACAGCTCACCACGGCAGACAGCCTGGAGGTGGGGGGAGACAGCCCCGCCTGCTCAGGGGCTGTGGCCCCACAGGAGGAGCCTTGTTCCCAGCAGCATGGATGGCTCTCGGCCATGTCCTACAGGTTGACCGGCACCACCTAGCACCAAAAACACCCAAAGGGTGAGCAGGGATGTGGGGGTGGCAGGGGGCTGGGTTCAGTGTGGGGTCACTTCTGGCCTTCACCAGACATGGCTCTGGTGCCCGGAGGCTACTGCCCCCCAGTCCTCCTTGTGCAGAGAAACCCAAGGGGAATTTTGCCTGAGGAGGCTGCAGCCCCTTCAGCTGAGGAGCTGCATGAGAGGGACAGGCCTGTGGCACATCTCAGGCCACCTGTCCCTGGTTGGGTACTCCTGGGCCTACACGCTACAATTTCCCAGAAAGCACATACACACCTGCACATGTCTGTACATGCACACGACCATGCACGTACCCATGTGCTTGTACACGTGCACACCTGTACACACACACACATACGCTTGTACATGTGCACACCTGTACAAACATTCACACATACCCTTGTACACGTGCACACCTGTACAAACGTGCACACACCTGTACACACACACACACCTGCCCACGCCTATACAAACATGTACATGCACACACGTGCACCCCAGGGGGCCATGCAGCTCAGGGCTCAACACACCCTCAGACCCTTCTATAGGGGCTCCTTCCTTCTTCACAAGACACCTGGATTCCAGATGAGGATGAGGAAGGCACTTCCTCTGGGAAGGCAGAGGGACATGGATCCGAAGTGGCAGCAGCAACACAGCAGACCTAGTCCCCACCCTCTCTCCTGTCCCGTGCGCCTCCACCCTTCCACCCAGCTGCTAGGAGAACAGCCCAGGGGCCCAGCCTGTCTGGAGAGCTGGGCTGGCCCTGGCCAGTGGCATTCCTTTAGCCTTACCCATCTGTCCTCACCTATCCCCCCATCCCCAGGGGCCAAGCCACAACTGGTCTCTGCCCCTAGTTGCCCAAGATGTCAAGGTCATAGTCAGTTTTGCAGCAGGGGAAGAAGAGAGGTGGAGCCAAGTCAGCTCAAGCCCATCCAGCTGTCACTGGACGGACTGGCCACCAGAGTTCCCACGGCAGGGAGGGTCTGGAGGCCACATGGCTGACACCAGCAGCAGGCCAGGAGGGTGACCCACCTGGGACCCCAAGCAGCTGGGGCCAAGTCTCCTCTTCCTCTCTCGTCTCTTAGCCTGAAGTCCTTTCCTTCAGAGTCACTGTGATGGGTTGGGCTAGAACCCCCTATCCCTGCAGCCCAGGGGAAGATGCATGGGGAGGCACTGACTCCAGCAGCCTGCAGACACCCACCACCACCAGCTGCAGCCACACCGCAATCACTCAACCCTGGGAGCCCTCACCAAAAGGCTCAGTGATGAGGGGACCACGTGTCCCAGAACAGCCCCATGACTGGCAGACACTGCTCCCTCCACCTGGGCTGGCTTCCCCTCTCCTCTTCCCAGGAAACTCCTGCACCCCACCAATTCCCAGCTCAGAAGTGCCCACATTCTCGTCACCACACACCCACCCACGCTTGCTCAGTGCCCTGCCTTGAAGGACCCCCACTCCTCAGTCCCCACCTAGCTTTCTCCCAGCCAATCAGAGGGGCAGCCAGGGGATGTGTTGCAGCAGTCAGCACCTGCAGGGTAACAAGTGGCACCACACTTGGTGTCTGGCATTGACTATTCTCCGCGATTCTGAGAATTGACCAAGAACTTCCTGGGGTCTTGAGTGTCTGGGCAGGGACTGGAGCATCTCAGAGGGCTGCAACCACAGGTCTGGGGCCCCTCAGGGAGATGTGGCAGTTTAGCATAGCTACTCACCTGGAGGCAAAAGAGGTCTCAGCAACGAGACAGGCTGAGTCCTCCAGCAGTGATGACTTGAGCATGTGTGTTAGGGAAGGAGAAGAGAAGATGGGGACCATTGTTGCCCAAAGCTCCCCTAATTTCCCCCAGTAGGCCCTGAGGATGCCTCACCTGCTCCTTCTCCCAGACCCCTAAGTTCTGGGGTCCTCATTCTCAGAGGATCTGGGGCTGATCTCCATCAATTTTTCTAGAATATTCTCTGATTGCTCCCTGCCCACCTCCATACTCCCTCACACTATGTTCCAGACTGTATGTCCTGCTGGTCCATCCCACACCTTTATTCATGCTCTTCTCTTCCTAAAATGCTTTTATCCAACAAACTCCTATTCATCCCTCAAAGCCCAAACAAAATGTCCCATTCTCTGGGACTGTATGATCTGCCAAGGTGCCCATACTCAAGGCTGTGTCCATTACAGCAGCTTATTCAGCACCCCCACCCAGTCTGGGAGTATCCACCAGGCACCCAGTCATGACAATTCACTTTGGCTCCCTCTGGCGCTAGCTCAGGCCTGAGCAGCAGGTGTGCATGAGTGAGTGATGCTGAATAACTGAACCCCATTCCCCTTTGATCAAGAGACCTAGAGAAAACTTTGACCTGGGAATCAATGCGTGGCCTCTGCCCCAACCCTGCACTCCCCAATGTACATCACCGAGCCCTTTGCTTCACCTCTGTCAGGTGGAAACCATCCTGCCCACTGCCCTCCCTTGGGGCTGAGGAGAGTACAGATGGACAGATGGCGTGAAATAGGAAGGAAGGGCCCTAACCTTTCCAGGGGTAATTATTACACTCAGAACCTTGAACTGCATGTCTTCATTAGGTTACCAAATAAATTATTACATTATTACATTTTGAGTTGACAAGTAAATCTTATTATAAAAGTGTAATGACACTATAAAAGACGTTCTATTCATCTGTTTCATCCTTTCCTTCCCGTTGACACTTCATTACAGCTCCCACGACATGGAGAACTGAAACATTAATTTGGCAAATCGATGGAAATTTTTCAGGAGCTGCAGTTTCCAACCTGTTCCCTGGGGCCCTGGTGAATATCAGGGCAAGGACCCCCAGCCTGGGGGGAGAAAGAGCCCTGGGATGTCTGGGGCCATCTTCCCTCTGTGTGGGCACCCTGTTGGGGGACTCCCCCAGCACCGTCACTGGTGCCCCAGTGCTGGGCCCAAGGCTCCTGCCAAGGTCCAGCTGCCCCCCCCCCTTGGTGTGACCTTGAATAAGTTATTGGACACCCCTCCCACCATCTTTAAAATGGGGATAATAACAGAACCCCCCACAGGGCTGCTGTGAGGACAAAGTGGGGCAGGAGGGCTGTGGGCAAGGAAGAAACCTGGACTCCTGCTCTCCCTCTGACCAGCTCTGTAAGCCTGAGGGCCAGGCCTGGCCTCTGTGCCTCAGTTTTAACCTGCTTTGATTAACCTACATACAGGGTCATGGACACAGGCATGAGTTGGTGCCAAGTGTGGATCTCACACATTTGGACCCTTCTCGACCATCAGGCTTTAGCCTGCAGTCCCCTGCAGTCCCCAGGAAACCCCCTTGGGCTCCGTGTCCACAGGGCCCTACCCCTCCCCTCATGCTCTGTGAAATCCAGGGACAGATGTGTTTTTGTGCCTTATGTCATCTAAATAATTTGGAAATGGTGCTATTCCAAACAGCTGAATCTAAAGTCAAGATTTTTGAGGTCAACCATTTTTCTCATCTTTCTACAATAATTATTAGCACAATGCTAGAGGCCTTGCTGAGCAAATTATCTGAAACTGGAATAAGAGCAGGAAAAGATCTCCAGGGCTGTGGAGACCAAGAAGCGAGGGCGGGTGGGGCTGCAGGTGGTGACGCCACGCCTCCCATGATGCCACACCCCATGATGTCACATCCCGCATCGCCACACCCCACAAAGCCACATCCCCACGATGCCACACCCCTGGCCCCGGAGGGTAGTCGTCCCTCTACCAGGCCCCAAAGAAAGTGCCGTCCACTGCAGTGTGACCCAGAGGGGCCTTGGGCTCAGCAGTCCTCCCCTTGTTCCTACGGACCTGGGGCAGCCCTGACCTCTCACTCGCCCTGGACGAGGTGCCCTCACCCCCAGCTCCTCCCTCCCCAGGCCAGTGGCCTGAGCCGGGGCTGTCCAGGCGGGGTGGTAAGGGCAAGGGGATCCAGGGTGCCACAGATGGGGACCCAGGGAGGGTCTTCACAGTGGGTCCTAACGGTACACAGCCACTTTCCAGGTAAAGACACTGGGGGGCCCAGGCAGAGGCAGAGGGACGCCAATGGCACTATGGCCTGACAGCTTGAATGCAGGGGACCAGAGCAGGGGCAGGCCAGCAGGGGAGGAGTAGGGATGCCGGGGCCCAGAGGCCACAGGGGTCTGGCTGGAAGACAGGTTAGGGGAGAGGTATTAGCCCCAGCTTCCTAGAGGTGTTCCTGCTCCTGGGGCAGCCGAGCCCTACAGCGTCAGTCCTCCCACCCCCAAAGTCGCTGCAGAAGGACCACGGGAGCAACTGCTGAGCACACAGGGGTCACTGCCCCGCTGGCCCCACTCTCATGCAGCCACAGCAAGAGCAGATTGAGCTGGGCCTTGGGATCCCAGCAGATGACTATGTTTATTCAGGACAGAGGGAAGAGGACACCAGAGGGCAGGAGGCGGCGGGGACGCTGACCTGGTCCCCACCGTGCCTCTAGCAGCTGGTGGGTGAGACAGAGATAGAAATGAGGCACAAGGCCCAGGGCCCACCTGGCCGGGCACCTCCCTGGGCCTTCAAGGAGGGACCAGAGCTCCTCAGAGAGAGCTGGGCAGAGGCCAGAGGGGACAGGAGGAAAGAGAGGGCATGTCCCCTGTGCTCTGAGTCTCCCGCATGCGGCCAGGCTATTGTCCAGGAGGCCGCAGGGTGAACTGCAGGCTTGGGGGGAGGCAGGGATAGCCCTGCTGCCATCTGGGGGCCTCCTTGCCACTCTCCCTCCTCTTCCTCCCTCTCGCCCTCCCTCCGTCCCTCTCTCTCCCCCCCTTCTACTTCTCTGGGCAGTGTACTATGGTCATTACTGGACTGGACTCACAAAATTAAATATCTGAAAGATGTTAGAAACTTACCTTCGTTTCTATGGCAACATAAGAATAACTCACATTTCCCAGCCAAACTGAAGGCGAACATATTTTTCTGCACTTTATGGGTGGCCAATTATTTTTAATGGCTGGGTCAGCAGTGGCCGTCCCTGGGTACTCTGCCCTCATTAGCATTCCCAGGAGTGGGCACGTGAGGACGCTGGTCATCTCGAGTTTATTAAGAGACTGCAGCCTGGAGCAGCAGAAATCACCTCTGCCACTGGTCACTCGGGACAGCAAGGTCAGGCCACCCTAGCGGCTGTGAGCCATGGCCAGCATCTCCCCCCGACTCTGCTACAGAGGTCGAGGGCCTAGCGGGAGGGGTGTGGACGGGTGGTGACCTCCTCCGTTCTACTCCTGGGTGGAACCATAACACCCAACCCAGGAGCCACCTGCCTGGAAGACAGCAGGTGCCCAACAAATAAATGCTTGTGAGTGAAATGACCAAGTCCCACGTTGCCAGGCAAAACCTCTCCTCCCCAGGAGGTCACCAACACAAAAGCTGGCACATCCTTGGGCTTTCTGCCTTAGCAGATGGGAATGGGGCGGGGGGGACTATCAATGCAGAGCCCTGGGTGTGTTCTCATTTGTTCATCTCTCAAACCTTGTTAAGGACCAGCCACACACCCGGCCCTGTCCTAGATGCTGGGGACATGGGAGAGAACAAGACAGACACAGTCCTGCTCCTGGGAGTTTGCAACCTGGTGGGGGGGGGGGACAAGTCCCTAGACCAGTAAACAACGTGACTGTCATAGGTGATCAAGCCGGTTGACAAGAGGGACGCTCTCCTCTGTGTGCAGCAAAGAAGCCCCCACCTGGACCCCACGCTCTCCTCAGCCTTCCTGAGCCCCAGGCCCCAGCTCTCACCGGCTGGAACACGTCTTTTATTTTTCAATCAGTTTTTAAATTACAGAAAAGAAAATGAATAATTTAATAAGTGCTCTAATATTCACACCCCGGATTAGCCACTGTTAACATCGGGTTGTTCTGGAATCATCACGTTATAAGAGATTAATACAACGTAAATATAAATTATAATAAACATATAAATATAATTACTTAAAATACACACAAATACGTACAAGTATATTAACTGTATTTATAAGCACAGACGTGGCATGAATCATATGGACGGACAGCATGACACAATGGGAACAGGACACTGACAGCCTCTCACACGCCCGTCCTGTCCAGTCACAGTGACCGGGCCCTACCTTCCCTTCTGTGCTTCACGTCTTTACATGCGTGCCCACAGGTAACGTGCACACACGGACATGTGGCCCATGTGTCACACAAGCTGGTGTGCCCACTGCTCTCCCGAGTGTGGGCAGGCAGGAAACAGCCTCTGAGCCTCTGGTGTCCTTGGGCCCCGTCGTCTCTGAGGTTCGGGCAATAAGAACATTGCCTCCCTGCCAGACTGGCTAGGAGTGCCCGAGGGCCACACCTGGTGGGGGTGCACCCACCCGGACCAGCTGCCTACCACATGTTGCATCTATGGTATCTCCGTGCTAACCAATAAACTGATTTATTTGCCTTAACTCTGCATAGCATCCTGCCGTATGAATGAATTCCCACTGCCTGTATGCAGGTCCTAAGGGATGAGTCAGGGTGTTCCCACCTCCTCTATTTCAGTGCCATAAGCACTTGTCCTGGACCCTTGCTCCCAAGGGAGTTCCCAAGCTAGGACTTGCTCCAAAGCACACAGAGGACCTGGGGGCCTCGTGAACTTCCAACCAACAGACTAAATGGAAAAAATAAATGAAACCATTAAACCAGCCAAGATCTCCCCTCTGAGATTGTACCTAGCCTGGGTGCTGCCTCCGACAGTTTCCTGCACACCTCTGCTGGGTGGGGGCCAAGGGCAAGCTGCAGCCAGCAACTGCTCCTGGGCCCAGACTCCAGGACCCTTAAAGCCCTCCCACAGCTTTATCAGGTTCTCAAGGACCCAGAGGCCCCACCCAGGACACATTAAAAGTCAGCCATACAAGCCGCTAAAGCAAGACCCCAGCCTGGCCTGAAGCTGATCAAATGGTGCCAAAGCTCCAAGCCCTACCCCAGCCAAGCCAGGACCCCCAGTCTCATATACTGTTTTGCTCCCTAAACTCTATCACTGCAGTCTGTAAACATGCCATAATACCATCTGGGCATGGTGCCTTTGGAAAGCAAAGGTCTGAGACTACCCCTTCAAGTTATTCAGAAATCATAGGTCTAATCAGAGGGTTTTTTTTAGTCAATTTTTATAATTTATATATTTCTAGAAAATTTTCCATTTCAGCCAGGTTTTCCAATTCATAGGTACAAGGCTGCTCCTAGGATTCACTTACGATTTTTTAAATTAATAAACTACATTTTTTAAGAGCAGTTTTAGGTTCACAATAAAATTAAGCCAAAAGTACAGAGCCCTCCCTCCCCTCAGCATCCAGCCTGCGCCAGTATCAAGGCCCCGCCCCACAGTGGTGGGGCTGACACCATCAACACCTGGCAGGGACACGTCCCAATGGCCAACGCCCACAGTTCACAGAAGGCTCACTCTCGGTGCTGGGCATTCTCTGGATTTGGACAAATGTATGACGTAATGACAGGAATCCACATTACAGAGCCCTACAGAGCAGGTTCCTTTCCCCTGTCCTCTGTGTGCACTCCCCCCGAGCCCCTGGAAACCACCCATCTCCCCACCGCCTCCACAGTTTCACTTTTTCCCCGGGGGGTCCTATAGTTGGAGTCTCAGATGGACTTCTTCCCCTCAGCGACGCACGTTTACGGTTCCTCCGTGTCTCCTCACGGCTCCAGAGCTCACTTCTTTCCACCACTGAAGGCTGTTCCATCCCATGGATGCACCGCAGGTCAATTGTCCACTCAGGCATTGAAGGACATCTTGGCTGCTTCCAAGTTGGAGCAGTTAAGAATAAACATTCATCTGTAAGGTTCTGCGCTCCCAAGTTTTCAACTCAACCAGGTAAATACGTCTGACTGCGGAATTTTTCTGCAAGACCACATCCAGCTTCAGAAGACACGGGTATCCGCTCCCAGGGGGGCTTCCAAGCCCACTCTCACCAGGAGGGAAGACTCCCTGTGGCCCACCTCCCACCAGCATTCGGATTTGGGCCATTCCAGTAGGTGTGTGTTGGAACCTCACTGATGTTTTAATTTGCAGTTCTCTAAAGAATATGATGCTGAACTCATTTTTACATGCTTATTTGCTACCTGTGTATCTTTTGGGCAAAGTGTTCAGATCTTCTGCACATTTTTTAATTGGGTTGTTCATTTTCTCATTGTTGAATTTTAGGAGTTCTTTCTTGAGGATAGCAGTTCTCTATCAGAGATCTTTTTTGTAATTATTTTCTCCCAGTCCACGGCTTCCTTTTTGTCCTCTTGATGCTCAGGATAAAAATCTCTTCCGCGTCTGTAGTGTTTCCTCCCTTCTTTTTCTTAT
Organism: Perodicticus potto; assembly: GCA_963574655.1. Lineage (NCBI taxonomy): Eukaryota > Metazoa > Chordata > Mammalia > Primates > Lorisidae > Perodicticus > Perodicticus potto. The sequence goes on along the minus strand of CAUYRH010066044.1, from coordinate 11,766 downwards.
TACAGTTGAATTTAATTCCTTAGGAGTTTGTCTTTGTCATTCAGCAAACGCTATTCTGCTCCTGCCATGAGGACACTACAAAAATTTTGAGAAACGACAAAAATTAAGAAACGTAAAATCATTTTGGTTACTATATTTTCTCAAAATAACTGCCATGACATTGTATGCACTTTTGCATTCTTAGAAACCATTTTCGAATCATCTCTCTTCCCAATCATTTTCTTCCAGTGCTGCAAACTCACTTCCATAGCGTGAACAGCTTCTTCAGGGCTGGAGAACCTTCTTCTGTGCATGCCATTTTTTTTCTGTAGGGAACAGGAAATAATCACACGTGGCCGGGTCAGGACTGTAGGGAGGAAGAGTCAGGAGTTCAACTCCTGTGGACTCTGGGGACTGGATGGTGGTGCTGGCTGTGTGGGCAGAAGCATCGTCACGGTGCAAGGTGGTCCCCCCAGTCCTGTCATTGGCCACCTAGAAAACTTTTGGGGAGCACACTGTGTGTACTGCTGAGCAGTGACAGTCCTTCATTCCTCCAGAGGAACAGCTAAGACATGACTCCTTTTGGAGAACAAAATTGTCACCATTTTCTTTCTGACACTTCAGGGCTGCTTCACTTTTGTTGGTTGATTTACGTTGGGAAAAAAATCCTCACTGTGACTGACGCTTATTGTCTGGGCAAAACCGGTTGACCCAGGTTTCACCACCAATAAAGGTGTCAGTCTGACCACCTTTGTTCAATCTGACCAGCATTTCTCACTCCATTCAACAAGGGCGTTTCTGTGTGAAGTGCCAGTGGGATGAAACAAACTCTCCTGACCAGGGTGGCACCACTGGCCATCCAGTCTGCAGGGTCAGTGTCTAAATTCCACTTGACTGTTATCACCAGCCACTTTTCCCACAGCAGCGATGTCTTCCTCAGTCACTGCAGTTGCCAGATGCCCACTCCTCTCCTTTCAGTGAAGTTCAGCCCCTTCCAAATTCTCGAGACCACCAAAAAATTGTTGCACAGGAAGGAGTAAGGTCCCCCAAAGCCTGTTGCAAATGCTCAAGGATTTATTGAGACTCATTTAACCCACTTTTGAAACCACAGAAAATCTTCGGACTCAAGTGCTCTCTTCCCGGCTCCATCCGACTGAGGGCCCCAGGGACAGAAACCAACGAGCCCTCCCAGAGGCCCCAGGGGCCCAGCGAGATGAGCCTGCACAGGTGGATCAGGAAGGATGCAGCTGTCAACTGTGTTTCTCAGAGGTGAAGCAATGGCCCATGACACTGTTTCAAAACTTTCACAGAGAGACCTCTGTGTGGGCAGGTGCTGGTTCTGCCCGCTGGGGACACACCAGCTGCACAGGAGGTGAAGACCCCGGCCCTCCCAGAGCTTACCTTGTTGGCACCTCCTGGGAGTCAGCTGTCTGCTTGTCCGTCATGTCCATCATGGGGTTTCTTTCTACTCCAGGAACTTCTGCTTCTATATTTATGATTTCAATCTTTTTTTCTTTCTTGAGACAGTCTTGATTTGTTGCAGCATCGCCCCCACAGCTCACTGCAGCCTCCAAGTCCTGGGCTCAGGCGATCTTCCTGCCTCAGCCTCTCGAGGAGCTGGGACGACAGGTGAGCACCATACCCCCCAGCCAACTCTTCTTCACTTTTTAAAATATTCTTTTCCCTTTGGTTCATCATTTTCTGCAGATAAGTTAAAATGTCCCATTATACTTACGGATAGGTCGGTGTTTCCCAGTTTTGCTTTACACAGTATGTTGAGGTCCTGCTGTTATATTTATACAGGCCCATGATTGAGGGTCTTTGGTCACATGAAGTGCTCTTTGTCCTTGTCAACACTATTCAGATATTTTACAGCCACACTTTCATTTGGTATTTTCCTCATATTTATTTTTTCTGTCCTTTCAGTTCAAACATAAATAAAATGTTGTTTTGGTGTATCCTCTGTCAATAGTATGCTGAATTTTATGGAGTTTTAAAAAGATATAATGTATTTCTCACGCTACATGAGTTTAAAATAATGCATTTATCACGATCATGTACATATCTGAACCTGCTTGGGCCACGGCAATCCTCCCTGTCTACCATATTGGTCTTTACTTCTTTTCTACCTCTTATCAATTTTGTTCATTCTTTTCCTTTCTTCTAGAAGGTAGTCTTCTATTCTTTAAAAAGTTATCCTTAAAATTTTGGATAATTTCTCAATCTTACGTTTCTAAGACATTCCAAAGAAAACCAGGTGGGCAGACCCTTGGCCGCTGGCTGCAGCCCCATGGGCTGGAGCGTGCTTAGTTCACGCAGGGCCCTCCCACTCCGCAGTAATGATCAAAGAGTCACGTAACTCAAAGGCTATTATGAAAGAGTGTTCAGGAAAGTAGACATGCATACAGCATCATTTGCAATAAGAAAAAAAATAGAAGCAATTTGATGTATAATAAGGGAATAAATGAATTATGTTAATCCATGCAAGTGCATATTATGTAGTCATTAAAATCCTGTTTTGAAGAATTTTAATGATATGGGAAAATGCTTATGATAATAGCACAATGAGATGTCCCGAGCAGGCCTCTTCCTGCCTGTTGGGACCACAACAAGAGGGAGGCGGACGCTGCCCCACAGCAGAGCCAGAGAGGCTCTGAGTGGGAGAGGGGACGGTGCACAGAGCCGGCAGGGCAGGCCCTCTGCAGGGCCAAGACTGGCCACACAGCATGTGGGGGAGAACCTGCGGGAACAGGAGCCTTCGCGCTGTGCTGGCAGAAATGCAAGCTGGAAAAGCTACTTCGGATGCTGGGTCATCGTCGACCAGAGCACACGATGTGAGGCCCAGCAGCTCCACGTCCAGGTGACGTCCAGCAGAACGCGGGCACACATCCGCGGAGGGACACTTGTGAAGGTGCTCAGAGCCACGTCCCTCATAGCTGTCCCGAACCCAGGACAGCCCTTGTGTCCGTCAGCCACAGAATGGACTGCTGCAGCCTGTTGTGTATGGGAACAAGGGGGACGGAGAGGGGCAAGCCATAGTGACAGCCACACCTACCGTTCCACAAACAGAAAGTCCAGCCAAAGAAGTTGTTCACAAAAACATATTTACTGTGTAATTCCATTTGTATAGCAGAAGTTTAACAATAAGCGAAGGAAACTCTGGTTTAGAAGTGAGAGCGAGTTGTGCGTGGGCAGGCGTGAGCTCTCGGGGACGGGGAGCGGCCGCACTGCAGGTGTCCACCCGCGGGGACTCACGAGCAAGCGCTCGCTCTGTGCTGCGCCGTCTTCTGCTCGTCTCCTCAGCTTAAATGAAGAAACAGACAAAAAAATCATTGCAAAAGTTTGAGGAAAAAATACACAGAATTCTGTCTCATATTGGTGCATCATACGTTCACAAAAGCAGCCCAAAGTTGCACAGCTGGGGGGACACCCTGACATCTCCCTGGCTTTTCTCACTTCCTTAACTATGATTCACATCCCCCGCATTGCCTTTGTTTTTTTTGGTGAACTGCCCGTCTTTACAGGTTTCCCAGGACTCCAGGAGCAGACGCAGTCACATACGCCTCACCTACTTGGCCCAGCTGCCGTCCGTCGTCTGTCCTCATTTACCAAGGTTCTGAGTCTGTTTCTGTGGTGTACACGATGGTTATTTGTCATCCGTCCTTTCCTTTTTTGTTTTTGCAACAGAAAGCCTTTCGCAGTTCGGCCAGGGCCGGGTTTGAACCCGCCACTCTTGGTATATGGGGCCGGCACCCTATTCACTGAGCCACAGGCGCCACCCTGCCACTCCCAGTTATAAAAATAGCCACGTTCTTAGTTTGAATATGGGGCAGTTAATGTTTTTACTTAAATCTACTCTGAAATTATTTGTGTATATATTTTTTTTCCTAAAGGAGTAATTGGCTCATCTGGTCAGTGAGATGGACCCAGGGGTGAGGTCATCTGCACACGGTCATGGACATGGCCACGGCACAAACTCGGCCACTTTTGTCAAGGGCCTTCTGCCAGTGGCTGCAGGGTGGGTGTGGAAAGGCCTCTTCACCGCTGAGGAACAGAGCAGCAGCCACAACCCAGGCGTGAGCAGGGGCTGGGTGGGCGAGGGCAGGGCCCATGTGCGGGAGGGCCAGGGCACCAGGAGGCTCCTGCTCCAGCCCAGCGCAGCCTGAGGCAGGCCTGGCATCCTGCAGCCCATTCTTGTGTGCACCATGGGAACAGTCCACTCACACACAGTTGGACTCTTTCTGCTTCTGATCCGTCACTGTAGTACCCAGGCCCTTCCATCTGTATGCCCCCCAGAAGCACGAACCACTCAGACTCCTCCACCCCCCACCCCCCAGGACGTCTGACCTCGCTGGGGGCCTGGCCACCACATGGTGTTGTTGGTGTAAGTGTCGCCTCCAGGGCCTCCTGAGCTACAGCAGCGCTAATGGAGGGCCAAGCAGGGCAAGGTGCATTGAGACAAGGCCACTGCAGCCCTGAGGCTGGACTAGGGCAGGCTGGGCTGGACCAGGAAGACAGCTCCCCCACCCACCTCCTGACCCCACGCTGGGTCTCAGGGGCATGAGGTGGGTGGGCTCCCACCTGTAAGCCCAGTAGCCACCCTGGAGATGGGGCCACAGCCACACTGCCGGGGCTGCAATGCGAGGGGCCTGCATGTGGAGACCGTGCACGCGGGGTATCCAAGGGGCAGGTACCTCAAAAGCTGCCATGGGAAGCTAAGGCTTGATAGCCTGGTTTCAAAGGTGCAGAACAAGGGGAACATGTGTCAGGGTGAGACGGACAGTGGCAACAGGGAGCATGTCCCAGGTCCCAGGAGGGGCGCCTCCCCCAGCCCAGCAGGCACATGGCAGAGGTGGTGGGTAGGGCGGCTCCTTGCTCACCACCCCATCTCCTGCCCAGCCGGTGCACGATCTGAGTCCCGTAGGGCAGCCCCTTGCTCGCCACCCCATCTCCCGCCCAGCCGGTGCACGGTCTGAGTCCCGACCGCACCACACGCAGACTCCCTGAACCACCTGCCCTCACATCTTCTACCACCCAGAGCATGGACTGTCTGTGCCTCCTGAATCTCGGGTGAGGCTGTGGCCCTGTCACTGCGTCTTTCTTCCATGCCTCTAGCACATCATATCTGAGAGCACAGCTGGACACTCCAGGCCAGTCTGCTCCAGCCAGGGGCCAGTTGTCGGTGTCCCATACGCTCAGTCCTGGCCTTGACACACAGGAAAACATGTGCAAAACTCACTCTGACTTCAAGGGTCCTTCCTGTCTGACGAGAAAACTGCCCTTGAGGCACATCTGTGTTCCCAGGGTCCCGACTGCACAGAGTGACCTGGGCTACAGGGGGCGGGGGGCAGGGCTTCCTGTCCACAGCCCTTGTAACTGGACCCTGCGCAGAGGTGGAGCCTAAGGGGAAGGGGAAGTACCTGAACCTGTGGTGGGAGCAGGGTAGGGCGCAATCCCTCCGCCCTGCCTGACTTGGGAGCACCTGGCAACTGCCCAGTATTTCCTGCTACTTTCCCCACTATGTGTTATGACCCTTCGTTTCTTTAATAGAAGCAAAAACCCACACACCACGGACATCTGCTGCATCCGGCAGGATCCCAGACTTAGGTATCTGAGGCTCTGCCTGTGGCCCCACCCATGGGGTGTCCATGTCCGCAGGGCCAAATGGCCTGTGACACAGCTGGGGAAGGCCTGTGCCCTCAGCCCTAGAGAAGCAGACCCAGCCCTGCAAAGTCCAAACAGGAGCAGGGCTGGGCCCTCTGCACTTGGGGCCCAGGAACCAACCCCAAGCGTGGGAAAATCAAGTCCCAGGGGCCGCAGGCCTGGGAAAGGGCCATGCTGGGGGCCCTGAGTCCCTGAGAAGCTCTGCTCCAATTCCGAGCCTGGCATGGAGGGGGAAAAAAGTCCCTGCTCGGGGCTGTGGTCCCAGGGCTTCTGTGTGAGGACAGCCCAAGCCGTCATGGTAGGTGGTCTGATCTGGACCTCTGGGCCCCTCTCTCCTGCCAGCTGGCAACGCAAGGCCTCCCTCCCCCCGCCTCCTGCCCTCTGCCCCCTAGGTGCTCAGCAGTCTCAGGGCTCTAGCTCGTGTCACCAGCTTCCCAGCCAGGTCTGGGCCACATGAGCAGGAACACACACCCGTGGAGGGCTGCCCACTGCAGAGCCCCCAGTGAGTGCAGCGGCTCGCTCAGCCCACGTGTATGTGTATTTTATTCTCTTTCACTCAACAGAGTAGAAATTTCTCATTTTGAAGTAAGCGTGAGGTGGCTACCACCTGGCTCTGGCCTGGGCCCCAAGCACAGGCCTCTGCCTCTCCGGCTACCTCAGGCTGGGGGTTCCGGAAGGCAGTCATTTGGCAAAGATCCTCTCGGGGAGCACGTGGGACATCCCCACCCCCCTCTGGCCCTGGAAGCCAGGACCGTCCCCTCCCCTCTTTGGTATCTCAGGAAACAGAGGCCACTCCTGTCCACACCAGCCCCAGGCCAAGTCTGGGGACAGGTCCCAGCGAGGCCCAAAAGGTAGGGGCTGGCCCCGTCAGGCTCGTCCTCATCCCAGGACCGCTTGAGGGGCCACCGGCCAGGCAAGGGCAGGACGACACGGCCCGCCGCAGAGGGGCCCAGGCTCATTTCTTGTAGTGGTTGGGAGCGTCCGCGAAGGCAAACTGCAGGCGGTAAGCCTCGGCCAGCAGCAGGCTGACGTCCTCGTCGTCCCAGTGGGCTGTGGGCAAGTTCTGAAGGAAGAGCAGCAGCTCCTAGAGAGAGAGAGACGGCCGGTCAGGGGAGACTGTGGACCAGGGACCGCAGTGGGAACCCGGAGACCATGCCCAGCCAGCACCAGGAGGAGCCAGAGGGGCTCTGCCTCGTGGCGGTTGCTCCCACGGGAAGCCGCAGGGCCTTGTGCTGGGCCTGGTCCTGGCAGCCAGGTGGGAGGCCCACACCTCTGAGCAGATGTTGAGGTGGGGCCCTTCACACCTCATTTGTTTGAGTCCCCTGAATTCCTACGGGGAGACCTGGCTGCCATGGGCCTGTGCAGATCTGTGGCTTCCACCTGGGAACTTTCCCCAAAGCCCCCACTACACCAGAAAACAAAGCCCCACTGCCCCTAACGGCCACCAGGCAGCACCATGGTCAGTGGTGGACAGGTAAGGCCCACAGAGCAGTCTGCCCTGAGAGCCAAGCCCAGAACCGCAGCAAAGCCCAGCCTGGCCTGACACCTGCCCTGTGTGGAGGCACCAGACCCAGTGGCCAGGTCAGGGCAGGCAGGGCACTGAGGTCCAAGCCTAGCCCCCACCTTCTAGCTGAGCACCCTGGGGTGACTGCTCCACCTTCTGAGCCCCCACTTCCTCCTCTACACACAGGGAAACAGGTCCCAGAGGCCAGCAGGACTGCCACACTGGGGGGTGGGGGCACATGGCACCCACGTGATGGGCACGTGCTGACGAGCACGCAGGGTGAGCAGTCCCTCGGCTCCTGTGCTGCAGGGAAGAGCGGTTCTGCACTGGAGCCCCCTCTGCTCCCCCACAGGCCTGCAGCTGGGCCATGTCTCCACCCAGGTGGACTGGGGGACACTGAGTCTTCCCATAAAACACACAGGGATTATCTCTGCAGCTGATGGTCTAGAAGCTCGGAGCCAGACACTGAGGTACCGTGATTGACTTGGAAGTGACCAAGGCAGGTGCTGGAAAGGAAAAGTACAGGGGCTTGGGACACAACAGTGAGACTGGGGGACCCCAAATGATACCACCGATGGCTCAGCCTCTAGGAGCCCCAAACCCCAGAGGGTTTAGCAAGAGTGGGGTTCAATGTGGGAATGACCTCCTCGGGTGGGGGGGGTCTCAGGAGAGGAGTGGGGTGCTGGACCCCAGGTCAGGGCATGGTCTACAAGCCAGGCTCCCACCATGGAGCCAAGCAGGACTCTGATGGCCCCGCCCAGCTCTGGTACCAGAGAACAGAGAACGTGGCCCCAGGACCCTCCAGGGGCCACCCGTGGGCTCCTTGCCTCTCCTCCCCCATCTCACCCAGGGGGAGTGTCCCAGAGCTGCACTCCCCAAGCCTGTATCATAAGAGTCAGCCCAGGATTCTCCTCTAACTACAGTTTTACTGTTGCTGGGTGTCCATCCCCCTTTCCGTGATTCTATCTCCTTTTGCATTTTGGATACTTTCTGTGGGCCTTTAAATTGAATTCATGGAGCAAATTTCACTGGCAAAAAGTCCCCAGGGACAGAACAACATCAATCTGCTGTCTTTCACCATTAGATGCGACTTATACGGATGCCAATCCAATTCCAAGCAGGTCATAAATAAATACCTTTGGTTTTATTTTTAATCCACTTGGCTTCATATTATCATGACCTCCCTACTTGCAAGGTGAGAAGCAATACCCTCCCATTATGGTAACTTACCGACTCCACTGCACACTCAATTTCAGAATCTAATTTAGTCCCCCGGGTTCACTGGATGGAGGGAGAATAGAAATGCCCCGTTCTTCACAGCTGCAATGCTAAAGAAGGAAAAATCTATCCGGGTGACCTTTACGGGAGGCAAAGAACACAGCCAAACATGTCCTGAGATACAGATTTCTTTTTAAAAAGGCCTGTCTTATTCACGCAGCAGGCAGCAATGCCTCCCTTCGGGGAAACACGACACACTTATTAGCCGGGAGCTGGTCTGTATCGTGTGCGTCATGCAGGAAAGGGCTGTAGCTCATGAAGCCATCACCCAGTCACATGAAGGGGCCTGGCTCTCCCTGGGAAGACTGCGCACTGTGCGAGGAAGGCGGGGCTCAGACGGCCTCCACAGGGGCCCCGGGCAGAGAAACGTGGGCAATATTTGCAGTTTTAATCTTAACTTCCCCATGAATAATGCTACATGGAGATGAAAATTAAAGGAAAGTTTTGCTTACAAAACCGCCACCGGATCCAGTCAAACACAGGTCAGATCTCTGTGACTCTCTCCCTGCCCTTGTCCGTGGAACCCACCGTTCCACCAGAGCCACCGGGAAACCGCATGTGCACCTGCCTCTCCCGACTGGTCTTGTGTTCCGAGTCCTTCCAGTTGAGGCTTAATGTCTCAATGGTCCCTTTCAAAGGGTCTGTGGTCAGCAAGGGGTCATTAGTGATAGATAAGACCCCACTGCATGGGCTAGAGGTCAGCAGCTCCCAGCCCAGACCATGTGTCCTCATCTCCTGAGGAGCTCCAGAAACATCCTGATGCTAGCCCCCATCCAGGCCAACAGACTTGGAACCTGGGAGGTGCAGACTGGACAAAGGGTCTGTCCTGGACCTGAGTACACTGGACGCTCTGGATACCACATGACAAGAGAGTACACTGAGCCGGCCTTCCTGAGGTACAGGGTGGGGCTGGGGACCCCTGACCCATACATCTCACTGCAGGCCAAAGCTTTGCTGAATGCTCCCGGGAGCGTGGGAGGCAGGTGTCAGTTAGAAAATTGTCCCACTGCTAATTTCTGCCTTTGGGTAGGTCCTAGTAGGTGATCCTTCCAGCAGTAAAGAGCAAACAGTGCTGAGGGCTTTGGCTACTTCTTGCCAAAAGGTCTTATTTTCCAAGAGTGAAGGCATCATGGTGCCACCTGCAGAATATAGCTTATAGCTATCTCTATGCGTGGGCCTTCCCTAGGAGGTGGTGACACTCTATGTCTTTGGGCTCCAGGAAAGTGGACAGGTGGGTCATTGCAGGCCTTCGGGCCCCTCTTGGGCCCTGAGCTTTGTTTGGCTGACCCAGGGCAGAGGTTCCTATGAGCCTGGGCATCAAGGAGGAGTCAGAAAGATCACAGGATCAGATGCCAGAGGACCTGGCCCAAGCCCAGCTCCATTGCACCAGACCTCACAGATGCTACAGAAACGTCTCTGATGTTTTTGTACATCACGGGGTCTTCTGTCCCCTCGGCTACATCACAGAGGCTGTGAACCACGGTCCGTGGGCCATGGCGCACCTCAGCCACAAGGCCTGGCTGAGACGTGCTGACCCTAAAGTACACCCTATGGGCTCTGAATACTTAGTAGGAACAAAGGAGGTAAAACATTTTCCCAAACAGACTGCAGGCTTATCACAGGGTCCAGTGATGGCGCCGGGTGTGTGCATGACACCTGGCTTTTCATGCCCGTCCTGTGTGGCTGACATCCCCCTCCTATGGGGCGGCTCTAAGTCCCACCACCTGAGCAGCCAGGGTGGCCCAAGCCCTTGTGGAGAGAGCAGGTCCCGGAGGCTGACCGAGCAGCAGGAAGGACGGGGAGAGCGGTGGCAGGACCTGTCAACACCTGCTTGTCAGCACAGCGCAGAGCACAGGGCCGCTTAAAAGCTACTCAAGTCGAAGTTTACAAATTGCCAACATGCCAAGATGAATAAATTAACGGTGATGGGGCTGAAGGGCCCATTTGCCTCCACTTTTTATTTCCTTCCCTTCACTGAGAGAGATGAAACAGGAGCCACCACGTTGACACACAGAGCAGGTAGCAGGGTTAATTGGTTTAATTCACTTTTCCATCCGCCTTCTGACGCTCAATTTGTGCAGCCTGGCAAGAAAATCTGACCCTTTGGTGCTGTGAGAAGCCCACTGGTCTGTGGAAGGGAGGCCGCTGGAAGGGCAGGGAGTCTAGGGAGAGGGCCAGCAGCAGGAGGCTCCTGAGGATGGGCCCATGGCTTTGCCCCCAACCCTCTGTCTCTCAGATGAGGAAACCCGCTGCAGAGGGCCAGGATGCCCACCCAAGAGGGCCCTGCACACACACACGGGCCAGCCCATTCCCTGGACCGTGGGGGTGGGTGGGTCGCAGGGCATGGGTCAGAGCACAGGTAGCTGGAGCCTGGGTCTGTGACGAGGGACGGAGAGCAGACACCCAGACTAGGAGGGCTGCAAGGAGCACAGGAGTCTGGGAATGTGCCCACTACCTTCTTGTCATCACACACATCATCATGTCTTTACCTGTGGGCCCTGGACCAATTGCTGCCACCTGCTTTGGGGGTACAAAGGAGCCCTCCCTGTAGGCTGGGGAGAGGGTGGGGGGCATGGGAGGGTGAGCCTAGCACAACTGGAGTGATGCTCACACTTCATAGAGCAGAAATGAAGTCCAGGAGGGGCTGAGGCTGGAGTCAGAAAAGAGACCCTTCCTGAAGCAACCCTGGGACTCGGCTCCCCACCGACGAGCCTGCAACACTCCCAGGCTGAGCAGCCTGCTCTGTGGAGAGATCAGTTGTCAGGAAGGAGGCCAGGAGGACAGCGGGTAAGTTCCAAGAGCCCTGGCACCTGGGGACACTAGAGAGCCCGTGTCAGTGCCATGTGGTACCCATGGCTGCATGCTTATGTAGAAGGCCCTCCCCCATAGCACACGTGGTCAGCACATGGGCAAAGGTGCTTCACCCAGAAAACCCACACCACTTGCTACTGGCCAACCAAGAAATATGGCAAATGCCACCATCTGTTAAATCTGGTTGGCGCCTCACTGAGTGAGGTACTCACTCAGTTTTCTGTTTGTTTTTTATTTTTGTTTTTTTTTTTTTGAGACAGAGCCTCAAGCTGTCACCCTGGATAGAGTGTGGTGGCATCCACAGCTCACAGCAACCTCCAATTCCTGGGCTCAAGTGAGTCTCTTGCCTCTGCCTCCCAAGTAGCTGGGACTACAGACGCCCGCCACACCGCCCGGCCATTTTTTGGTTGCAGCCATCATTGTTGTTTGGTTGGCCCAGGCTGGATTCGAACCCACCAGCTCAGGTGTACGTGGCTGGCGCCTTAGCCCGTTGAGCCACAGGCGCTGAGCCACAACATGTGTTTTCAATG
>CAUYRH010066041.1:0-68112 GCA_963574655.1 Perodicticus potto | reverse complement strand
ACAATGATGGCTGCAACCAAAAAATGTCTGGGTGTTGTGGCGGGCACCTGTAGTCCCTGCTACTTGGGAGGCAGAGGCAGGAGACTCCCTTGAGCCCAGGAATTGGAGGTTGCTGTGAGCTGTGATGCCACAGCACTCTATCCAGGGTGACAGCTTGAGGCTCTGTCTCAAAACAAAAAAAAGATGGAGATACCACATCTTCTATGTTTACCCGGATGGAGCTGGAACATATTCTTCTTAATAAAGTATCTCAAGAATGGGGGGGAAAACTATCCAATGTACTCAATACTACTATGAAATCAGTATATAACCACCTACACACTCATATGAATGGCAAAACATAACTATAGTCCAGAAAGTAGAAGGGAAGAGAAGAGGGAGGGGAGGGGAGGGGGGATATGGGAGGAGGGAGGGTATTCGGGGGGACCTCACCTAATGTGCATGATGCAATGGTACATTTCAAAACTATTAAGAAATGAGTATAATTGTGAAGGATGTGTTACTTAGTTCAATGTAAGCATTTCACATTGTATATCGAAGCAGTTACCCTGAACCTCACAAATGCATCAATGTACAAAGTTATGATTTAATAAAAAGTAATAATAAAAAATAATAATAACAGAAAAAAAATGATGGGAAACATAGGTATCTCCCTCATATTCCTTCTCTTGTTTAAGCCATGTCTTATCTACAACAATCACCCTATTTATTTACTTATTTTTGTGTGTTCAAATCCAGTTTTATTAAATCTGGCAGTTTGGGTAGCAGTACAAAATCAGTGACTATGACCAAAGGACATAGACAGGAGTTTGGTTTGCTGTAGGTTTGGGAACTGTACTATTCTAGATCTTCTGCTCTTCATTTCATTACCAAATAGCAAAATGCCTTAAGTTCCTCTGTCTATTATTCATAGAAAAGGAATCTGTGAAATAAGATTGAAAAAATAAAATCCAAGGATTTGAAAAAATTCTCTTCAAATATTAAGAACATACAAAGTATATTAAAGACAACTACATTTAATCTTTAGGGTAATAAAGCAGACATTTGATCTTTGTGGTTTCTTGTTTTCATTCGTTGCAAATTACAGTTTAGAGACCAAAGTGTTTCCAAAAGCTAGGACCTTAAAAAAAATCACAGTCTCAGCTCACAGCAACCTCCAACTCTTGGGCTTCAGCCATTCTCTTGCTTCAGCCTCCCAGGTAGCTGGGACTACAGGCACCTGCCACAATGCCCGGCTATTTTTTGTTGCAGTTGTCATTGTTGTTTAGCTGTCATGGGCAGGGTTCTAACCCACTAGCCTCAGTGCATGTGGCCGGTGCTGTAACCGCTGTGCTATGGGCGCTGAGCCACAGTACTTTTTTCTTTAATGGGATTTTTCTTCTGCAGTAGCTCGGGGCACTATCTGCTTACTTAATACCTTAGCTCGGAGGTCCCTCCCATAATTAGCATCTGCCTGACAGTAGATCCAAGTATTGGCTTACTTAAGCGTTTTACTGGACAGCAAGTGTATTTCTGTCTAAGGCGAATGTACAGTGGGCCTTAAAGTAAAATCCCAGGATGTGGTGTTCCTTAGTTGTTCCCCGGTGAACCTGAAGTCGCAAATGGAGCTCTGATTCCAAATTTGCTGTGGAATGTCATGGTAACTTTATTTTAGTGCCCCGTTCCTTGATCAAAGGCATGGTACGTAGGGAAAGGTGGACTGTACAAGTGAAGGCTCACAGCAGGTTCTGGAAGCTGATGTTCTCCACTCATGTCAGCCCGTGGAATCACTGATGCAGGCGCGAGGAATGTCCCTCAGGACTCTTTCAGACTTCTTGATCATCTCATTGGACTTTTTGTCAGGCCAGGCAAATAGCGTCTCCTTTAGATTTCCCTGGAGCATCTTCAGAAAGCAGTGGGAGTCGGTGTGGTCATGAATACTGCTGCCATGTCCTTCACCCCAACATAAACTCATCAGATTAAATTTTCCATTTCCTTGGTCCACAAGATTTCTGGTATACCTCTATTGATCGAACTTGGCTTACACTGCTCACTCTGCCGAGTGGCTCTCGTAGGCTTCCATGATGGCCTGCACCTCTCCTACTTTGATTTTGTCTCCCGGGAAAAGCAGGTGCAGGATACGGATCAGATCAGCACCTGCGTCTGCTCCATCCCGGGTGGAGCTGGTGGCGGGAGTCTCCGAGTCTCCTCGCTGGGCTGCCGTGGAGGAGCTGAGTGAGCGGCGAGCTGGGGCCAAGGGGCCTACCTACCCGCTGGACAGCCACACTCGCACACACACCCAGTGTGCTGAAATGCAGGGAAACTCTTGGGAAGATACCCGGGAACACTCAAATCAGGGCCAAATCTGCCAACAATCTCCCTATTCAATTAGTTCCAAACACTCGGCTGGTCTGCCAGCAGGCAACTTTAAAACTAGAGATCATTGTCAGAGCCCAACCAAGTGGTGATGAGAACAGATGGTTCTGACGTTCCCAAATGTGTAGGAAAAGGAGAGGGAAATCCAAAATTTTTCTCCTCCATGGGAAGAAGAGTAGGAACCAATACTTTCTACAGTAGGATTTCTACATTTTCCCAAAAGACATCATCTTCTCTCCTGGCACCCCTTTAATATGGTTCTCTGATAAATATTCTGAAACTAATTTGGCCTTTCTAGCATACAGAAGGCCAACATCAGGAATCTCACCACCTAACACCAGACCTTCAACCTTAGAAAACTTAGTAATGTTATTATCATCGCTTTGTCCACAGTATATGCTACATTATTCGGCAACCTGAGGGGACAGAAAAAGATATTAGATGGCGGCGCCTGTGGTTTAGTGGGCATGGTGCCAGCCCCATATACTCAGGGTGGCGGGTTCAAACCCAGCCCCGGCCAAACTGCAACAACAACAACAAAAATAGCCAGGTGTTGTGTCAGGCATCTGTGGTCCCAGCTACTCGGGAGGCTGAGGCAAGAGAATCGCCTAAGCCCAGGAGTTGGAGGTTGCTGTGAGCTGTGTGATGCCACGGCACACTACTGAGGGTGATAAAGTGAGACTCTGTCTCTCCAAAAAAAAAAAAAAAGATATTAGAAATCAGACATAGCATTATGAAACAGAGAACAATCAGCACCTCACAATGTTCTAGTATGCCATTATTCTAGTAACGGAAGAAAAAAAAATGTTTCCGTTCAAAACTAACTGTAATTAAGTCTGCCTTCCAAGGTAAAGGAACATAATTCACATCACTAGGGACATATATCTCTATCTAGTCTCCTTTCAATCACATAGATGTAGGCAAGGAGGGATGAGACCTGGAGTAGATGTTTATCACAGCCAAAGACATGAATTTGCCTTTGGATGTGTGAGAAGGTGCCCAGGGAAGAGACTAGAAATAGGCTCTGTTTCTATTTCTGATAGGGCAAGCTATAGAAGTAAAGCAGAAGATACTGGTAAGCAGGCTGGGCACGGTGGCTTACAACTGTAATCCTAGCACTCTGGGAGGCCAAGATGAGAGGATCACTTGAGCTCAGAAGTTTGAGAACAGCCTGGGCAACGAGACCCCAGTCTCCATAAACAGTAAAAAAAAAAATTAGCCAGCCTTGTGGTGCACCCTTGTGGTCCCAGCTACTCGGGAGGTTGAGGCAGGAGAATCCCTTGAGCCCAGGACTTTGAGGTTGCTGTGAGCTATGATGACACCCCTGCACTCTAGCCAGGGTGACAGAGTAATAAAATCTCTCTCAATATAATAATAATAATAAAGCAAAGCTGTGGTGCCTAAAGATTGATTTTGTGTTTTGTTTTGTTTCCACTTTCCATTTACAACATCTGCTCTGCTGGGATACAAACCTCCACCTGTGTTCTCACACATGCAGTGAAGACTTTTATACAAAAAGACCCCATGAAGGCATTTAGGGCATTTTTTATATATATAATTTAAAGAAAAAGGAGTGAGTATTGCATTTGGTTCTGCATGAAGTACAGAGAGTGGAACTCACCTAGAAGCTGATAGGCTGGAAATGTGGAGAGAGTTCTCCCATGAGCAGGAACTAGAAGCCAGCCCTGATCCCACATTAATTCCCTGGAAGGTATAGAAATCTCAGGGAAGTGGCTTGGCGCCTGTGGCTCAATGGGCTAGGGTGCCAGCCACGTACACCTAAGCTGGCGGGTTTGAATCCAGCCCGGGCCCGCCAAACAACAATGGTGGCTGCAACCAAAAAAAAAAAATGGCCAGGCGTTGTGGCAGGCGCCTGTAGTCCCAGCTACTTGGGAGGCAGAGGCAGGAGACTCGCTTGAGCCCAGGAATTGGAGGTCGCTGTGAGCTGTGATGTCACAGCACTCAATCCAGGGTGAGAGCTTGAGGCTCTGTCTCAAAAAAAAAAAAAAAAAAGAAATCTCAGGGAAGACACAGAGCAGAGGGCTTGAGCTGACATCGGGTTTTGTGACTAAAACCATTGCTATTGCTTCTGTTCCCCACAGGGAGCCAGCAGAACACAGACAGCACAGCTCTGGGGGCGTCAACGGCACGGTGACCCCCTTATGTCCAGGCAAGGGTCACAGGAGAAGTGTCTCACAAGCTCTCTATATGCCCCTAGGAATCGCTAACTTTTATTTATACTCAGGGCCAAGTGGTGAGGAGCTTGGAAAATGCTTCACTTCCTGGGGCTGACTCATGGGTAGGCAGGATCAACTCACACCAATTGCTACAAATGGCCGCTCTGTCTTCAACCTGATTCTAACAGAGGGTGGACAGCAGGAGCCCAGAAGGTGGCCCTTCCTTTTCCAGAAAGTGAAATCTGTCACAGAGTACCGCGACTCCACGGAGTTTGGAGAATCACCGCCAATCCACACTGTGGTGAGGAAAGTGGGTGCCCTGCTGACCTGCTTGGCAAGCACACTTTTCCGGCCCCAGATGAACAGCCTTGCATCATTCTTTCTTTTCAATGGGTGAACAAACTCCTATAGCGAGAACTCTGAATGCTTACACACATAAAGTGTGCTTCTTTAAACAGGCAGCACTAGAAAGTCTCATAATAGACTTTTCGTATTAGGAATTGCTTAGCTCCTTGTCTAAGCATTTCTCACACGTGGTTCTGTAATAGCTGCCTAGCTCTTTGATGTCAGCAGCAAAGCCCTCAGCAGGCTATGTTTCAGTTTGTGAAATTCAAATCCGCAAATATTTACCAGGGTTGCTGGTGGCCAATGTGCCTTCCACACTGTCACAAAATGAAGTAGAAATGTGAGGTTTTCTGGATAAATACTTATCAGCCACAAATAGTCAAGTATCTCACATGTTTCTTATCAGAGATCCTAGTGGGCTTCCCCCCTCCCATTGTTCTTTTTCTCTACTTTTTAAATTTCTTTAGTTATTTATGTATTTTCTTCAAAGTAGAATGGAAAGCCTTTAACATCTGAGTACCACGGAAGTTTGCTGACATCAACTCTTAACTGCATACTGATGCCCAAAGAAATAAAGTTAAATATACAGTGTACCCAATTTCTAGGACAGCAGGTACAATTCCTTATCAAATGTTGTTACCCTGTCTGCCTTTGACCATTTTTCTTCTTGCATGAGAAAGCAGGTAGCCCTCATTGTTAAGGACACACCCTGAAGTAGTCAATTAGCTCTCTTAATCAAATATTTCCCACTTCTTTCCTCTAGGCACGCGGCAGAATTTGCATATGGTTTATGTTTCATGGGGCAACATGATTAGTTCTGGCCATTGAGTAAGTGTGAAATAAGATGTATCACTTCAAGATGGGACCATTGAATTATTCATGACAAACCTGCCAGAGCCGGGCGTTGTGGCTCACACCTGTAATCCTAGCATTCTGGGAGGCTGAAGCGAGTGGATTGCTTGAGCTCAGGAGCTCAAGACCAGCCTGAGCAAGAGTAAGACCCCATCACTATGAAAAATAGAAAAATTAGTCAGGTGTCATGGCAGGTACCCATAGTCCCAGCTACTCGGGAAGCTGAAGCAATAGGATAACTTGAGCCCAAGAGTTGGAGGTTGCTGTGAGCTATGACACCACAGCACTCTACCCAGGGTGACAGAGTGAGACTCTGTCTCAGAAAAAAAGGAAGAGAGGGAGAGAGAGAGCCATTGATCCCTCTGCCCAAGTGACTAGCCCATTTTTCTCATTATGTATACTCCATCAAACTGGGTCCTAAACGGAAGGTGATACAGATGGTCAAGTAGTAGGAGCCAGAAATTAATCCTTGTTGTCTTATAAGAGTTGAAGGTTATTTGTAATCATAATATAAAACCTATGACATAACAACTTTAGGATGAAGCCAATACTATAGAAGGCAAAATAGAAAAAAAATAAACAGGGTTCCTGGCATCACTGACCACCGGATCAACTCTCATCCGAAAGCCTGTTAAATTGCCTTTATATAAAAAATAAATTCCCTTATCACTTAAGCCCACTTAACTTTAACTCATACAGTAGCTGTGTTCCATATTTTGTGACCTCTACAACAGCCAATGGAATAAGGAATAAGAGAGGCCACCAGAACTTTGAGCAAACAACATGTAGGCTGGTCATTGGTTAGCCAGACCCCAAAGCTCTGTCCAATAAGGACATCAGACACAGGCAAGTGATTGGCCAAAATTAATATCATTTAATTTCAAATCCTTCAGTAAGTCTATTGATAACAGCAAGAGCAGCTGAATCAGAAGCAGAGGAGAGCTGCATGTTGTGAAGGAAGTGAGGAGGGAATGGGGGCGCACGTCTCCTCCCTTGGTGGTAGCATGCCCTCAAGCCATTTTAAAATTTCCCCCAACATTCCAGAGAAAAATTGGAATTTAATTGAACATCAAATAGATGTGATAGCACATTAAATCTATCACAGAAATCGCAGAACATAGTCAAAGCTTGTGTTTTCTATCACAGAGTATAAAAATATCACATTTCTTTCTCATTATAATAGTGAAGCAGGCCACATCACCCCAAAATATGCTGATTTGGGATATTTATTATTTTGAGCTAGAGATACTTGAGAAACAACAGGTGCAGACAAGGCTACCAACCTGCCTTTTCTGCCCAGAGTAAGCCATAAGGATTCCTTTCAGAAAGATGTGCTGTATCAGGACCAAAAAATAACCCTTGTCACCAGAGACTGAGAACTGATGCTGCAAAGAACCTGTACAAATAAACTTACTAAACCAGCCCTTGTCTTTCACCGTCTTTACACCACCTAGTGACTTCCCCACAATTTACTGCCCCTAGTCCAGACCCGTTTGTCTTGTCATTTCTTCACCAGTGTATCATTTCTTTGTCTAAAAGATACTGAAGTTTTCTGCCTTGGCCATTTCTTCAGGTCTTCACTCTCTAGTGAGGATCCCCATGTACATGTAAAAATTAATAAAAGTCTCATGGCTTTCTCCTGTTAACCCATTTTATGGAAATTTAATTATTAGACAAACTTAGAAATCCCAAGGAGATAGAGGAGAATGTATCTTTCTCCCCAGTACAAAAGTCAGAAACAAATATGAGTATGCTCTAGTGGCTCGACCTGGTCATGCTGTCCATTCCCTGCCCCAGCCATCACCGTGTGAGGACACCTTGGGTAGGGGGGGGTCTCCATGGAGGGGCAACAGAGGAGTAAGTGATTAAGGTCTGCAGCTCCCACCCATGGGGCTACAAGACAACCAGCCAGAGACCAGCAGTGTCCTTACTGGCTCGGCAGTTCAAAAACACAAATCATTCTCTGGGAAGCCCAGCTTTTTACCTGTTCCTGTTTTTCTGAGATGCTGGCTTTGGGTGGAGATCTCTAACTTCCTTACTACACATGTGTCCTTTCAATAAACTCTCATAGATACAATGATCTGAGAAGTTTCTCTCTTTGAAAACTGAACACTGCTTTCAATAAATATCAAATTTTTCCAACTAACTCCCTCAAGAGAAAATCTATCTTCCCTCTAAAGAACTTCACTTACGTTTTTCAAGTGTTAAAAAATGTCTGTTCTTTTTTTTTTTTTTTTTTGCTTGAACAACCCTAACCTTTGTCTGCAAGATAGTTGTTGTATCACTTGTTTCCACCAGATGGAGCTGTTGCTGGTTCACACTGCCGGTGTCCTGGCAAATTTAATCTCATTTCTGAATAAACATCAATTAACAGCGTCACAAAGACAACTACTTCTCTGTCTTACCGAAAAGCTACCACTATTTTAACAATTACCATCTCCTGAACTGACCCACTAGACGCTTAACAACTGTCTCTGCAGGTTCACTCAGTGTAAGACATCAAGCTAAGCCCGGGGGATGCAAAGGGGTCATTTCAAGCACTTACAATCCAGCAAGGTAGATGACCATTTAGCAGATAATCACCAAGACACATAGTCACAGCTCTTATTGGTGCTTCCGAAGGAAACAAAGACACCAGGTTGCTAATGCCACACATGACCCGCAGAAGGGATCCAGAGGGGGAGTGGGAGGGAGGGAAGAGAGGTGGCCTTCCAAGCAGGAGACAGGGAGAGGGTACTGAGGCTGGAGGATTATAACCCCTGGGAAGGACCAAGAAAAAGAGAGGCCGGAGCTTTGAAACTGAGGATAAGAGTGAAAGAAAAAAAAAAATGAATGAACCAAGTAATCCCCTTGATAAGTTCCTGGCTTTAGTGATCCCCAAATTTATATCTGCAATCATCTTCTCTTCTAAGTTCCATACATAGCCCTGCTTGCTATATCCCCTTTACTGTTTCAAAGACACCCTCAAGTACTTGTCTTGCTCTTAATTCACAGTCTTCCCTGGTCTGATCCGGGTGTCATCTGAACATTAGTGAATGACAGAGCTCATTCATTCAGTTGCAAAATTCAGAAAACTGAGAGAGTCCTGGAGTTGTCTTTTTCACCCTTGAAAAACCTCACCCTTTTTCACCCTTGGCTCCATAGATAATCTACCATCAGATTTCATTGATTTTTTTTTTTTGGTAGGTATGGAGTCTTGCCATGTTGCCCAGGCTGGCCTCGAACTCCTGGCCTCAAATGATCCTCCAGCCTCAGCCTCCCAAAGTGCTAAGAATTACAGGCATGAACCACTTCCCCCTCCCTTACTGATGTTATCTATCGAGTGATAGTTTTCTCTAGGTCAGTGATTCACCAAACAAACTAACAGCGTTAGTTTTGCCAGGGAACTGATCAGAAATGCAAATTCACAGGCTTTACCTAAGACCTACTGCATCAAGCGTCCCCAGACATCGTCATTTTAACAAGCCTTCACGGGATTCTGAAATCCACTGCAGTTTGAGAATTGCTGCCTTAGACCTGCAGCCATAAACCTAATCTATCATTTCTTATGTGGGCTACTGCAGTAGCTTTGTGACTGTTCTTCTCAACACCCAGTAAAGGATCTAGTAGGCCGAACCTCAACTCTAGCACACTTTATAACTTTCTGGAATCCACCCTAAACAATAAAATCAGGGTTTCTGGAAGCGGGTTCCAAGCTTTGATACTGTTTGAAAGTTTTCCTTGGAAGGCTAAGACTGAGAACAATGACTCAACACTAATCCATCCTTCCCTGCAGCCAGACTGAGTTTTAGACATGAAGATCTTGCCTTGCAATTCCCCTATTTTAAACCCACTCTGATACAGGCAACATTTCTTAGCATCTTCGTGGTAAACCATCTGAAAGCCATACACCCCTCAGGTTTTCATCACACTGACCTTCCCTCAGTTCTTTGCAAGCTCCACACCTCTCCTGCCTTAAACTGTGCACCGTTACTTGCTCTCATAGCCTAAAGCACTCTGCCTTCTTCCTTGGGCTTGGTAATCCCCACTCATTCCCAGACTCCAGTTCACCTTACGTTCCTGGCCTTCCTGGTCATAGTAAGAGCAGACAAACTGTTGGGGGGAAGGGGAGGAGCATGTATCCCAGTTTGCCCAAAAAGTACAGATTTATGCCTCTTGTTCTAGCTCATTTAACAGCATCTCTTTTCACTTTCACAAATGTCCTGTTTGGGACAATAAATTGTATAATTCCCCCAGCCTATTCCAGTGATGTTCCATAGCCCACCACCTCCCTACATTGACTACTTCCTTTAATAGATCTAATTTTCATAGACGGGACGTGCGCCATATATACATATCAAAACAGTAGGCCTCGTTCCTTATGTTGACCACCTCTGTGTGTTGACCAGTTCGTGACAGTCCCTTGGGTGGTCGACTTTCAGAGGGGCTGTATATCCTCTGCATATCCCCTCACACATATACCTTTTCTTCATGACTAATCACAGATTCAATGTTACATTTTTTTGTGACCGTTTGATTCATGTCTGTCTTCCTTCTTGGATTATAAACAGTTGGACACACAGGAGGCACCCAACAAAAATATGAATGACTGAACAGCCTTTGAGGTGGGTACTAGTTAGTGCTCCCATTTTATAGAATGGGAAACTGAGTCTAGAGAGTATCTTGCCAAGATCGCACAACTAGGAAATGGTCTGGCTGGAACTAGAAGCCAGGTCTGTTATTTTTCAAGGTCATAACTGCAAAGCTGTGCTTGAGAGATCTTTCAGTGAGTGGGGTCCCACAGTCACCCAGGATTAGAACTTAACTCCTTATTAGAACTGAACTCAGCTTGAAAGCTACACGATTATTTCCTTTCCATTGAAATTGCAATCTGCTCTAAGGAAATGAAGCTTATGGCTGTCAGAGTATAAAGGGCAAGTGTGTGGGAGAAGCCAGAGATCAAACGGTCAAATACACTTCTTATAGAATTTTTCATGAGCTGCATTCAAAAGCTATCACTTGACTCTGAGCTTCTCCCCCTTGGATTTGAAAGAGTGAGAACAAAGAGAAAGGGGAAAGGCAGCTGTTGGAGAATAATGAGGAGGCAGATGGAATGGCTCAGGCCTGGGACCCGGAGGAGGATGCAGCCAAGGGCTGGGACAAAGATCACAGGAGAAGTCAGCACTGCAGAGGCTGAGATCCTGCCTCTCCCTCAGCCCAAACACGGGTGGACACTCGATTCACTCACTGCAGATCATCAGCGGGTCCCCTTAGCAAGCACCAGCTGCACTTCTTTCTATACAGTAAGAGTGAGTTGCAACTCCAGAGGTCACTTTATGTCTGATTCTCAATTTCCTCATCCACAAAATGAGGGAGTTCAACCTAAATGAACTTTGAGGAAGCTTTTAGCTCTAAAATTCTAAGGTTTTATGACCCATAGCCAAAGCTGTTAGGATTGACTCAAGAAAAATAGGAACATTCCAGGGGTAGTGGTGGGTGACTACAGTACCAGCCACTTGGGAGGCTGAGGTGGGAGGATCACTTGAGCCCAGGAGTTTGAGGCTGTAGTACACTATGATTGCACCTGTGAATAGCCACTGCACTGCAGCCTGGACAACATAGTGAGACGCTGTCTTTCAAAGGAAAGAAGGGGGGAGGCGCCTGTGGCTCAGTGAGTAGGGCGCCAGCCCCATATACTGAGGGTTGTGAGTCGAAACTGGCCCCGGCCAAACTGCAACCCAAAAATTGCCGGGTGTTGTGGCAGACACCTATAGTCCCAGCTACTCAGGAGGCTGAAACAAGAGAATCACCTAAACCCAAGAGCTGGACGTCCCTATGAGCTGTGATGCCACAGCACTCTACCAAGTGCAACAGCTTGAGACTCTGTCTCTAAAAAAAAAAAAAAAAGGAAAGAAGGGAAGGAGGGGAGACATACAGATATTGATAGTAATTCTTTCCTCAAAATCAGAAAAAGGACGAATTATTTATGTTATCCTACTGTACTGGATTCCTGAAAAGTGTTTCAGGTCAAGTCCAGGATGCTTTGAAGTCTAAATTAAACCATGACGTTCAAAGCAAAATGAATTCAAAGCAGAGTGAATGCCACTAATGTACTAAATTTCAAACTGAGATAAGCTATTATTGCAAAAATAGACATCTAACGGAAGTTTGGTAGCAATATTTTTAATTTCTTAATAATTTTATTTATTTGCATCACAAAGAATTGTATAATTTTAGACAATTAATTAACCAGCATAAACCCAAATCAAGTGAAGTTTACATTTGTGCTTACATTGTGTTCATGATGATTACTTCGTCTAGAATGTTCATTCCCCAAACTTCAGCTAAAGAAGTCTTGCCTTTCTACTCTGTCCCGTAACTGGGAAGCAGTTTTTGAAACATGTCCCCCACATTCTTTTACCTTCCTCCTGTGAAAACAATGGGATGATCTGCCTTGAGGTTGGGTTGCCAAGTGAGGTGTCTGGAACTCTCAGTTTCTCCTTAGAGGATGACAAAACAATCCAGTCTGGGGACAGCGCAAATGGTTGTGCAGTGCGCAGACCGTACAACAGTACCCAACCACAGGGACAAGTGGCAACGGAAATTTATTTAACTCTGCTCATTAGGCAACTTTTACACAGAAGGAGTGAGTTTTTCTCTTTAATCTACCTGAATAAGAGCCATTTAAAAAACTTTACGAGGCCAGCAATTACTCTGGCCTACATTGTGGGGGACTCAGGGATACAGATTCACATAGGACAAGACTAGAAAGCCAAAGCTCTCCTGCTTGATGTGGACATTGGAATTCATCTTGTCCTAAATCTGGGGAAAGAGATGGAAAACTAATTCAAGCCACTAGACAAGAGTGGGTAAAAGAAATTCAAGTTCTGATTGTTTAGCTGTGTCAGGCAAACTTCAGTGGGATTCTCTAAAATTGGTTAGTTATCTGAATCAAACTGGCACCTTCATCAAATGACACAAAATCCCCAAGCCCTCATGTGTGGGCCTGTGGAACTCTCTACGTAAATTAAGCACCAATTACGACCATTTATTAAAGTTTCCATATAAAAATGCCAGCTAAACTGTATATATTAGTCTATGCGAAAACCAGCCCTTGTGTAAATTGTTTCCGAAAGCACACATCCAGTAGGAATTATTGCAGCTGCTGTTTACGAAATTCCCTCGGTTCTGCTCAAGCAGCTCTTCTTACCGTTGTAAAATAGCTACCAGAGTCGAACAGTGCCGGGTGGTGACGTGGGCAAATCCTAGGTCACTCCTGCCCCTCCTTCTATGCACCAACCACTCCACACTCTCCTCCGCCTTCCTGCACAATACTCATCAGAATGCCTGACGGTTGAAGGGTATCAGACTCTGTGCCTTGTCGAATCACCACCAGGTCCCATCCCGACAGCATCTCTATATAACCCAAGAACTTCTTCACTGTCATCTTTCCCAGGAGAAGTCACCATAGGCAACACTCCCCCCACCCTTCTTTCAGAGAAATTCCTTATCTTGCAAACTTCCATATATTCTTTATCCTTATGACCTCTCGCTGCCTTAGGACAATCCAGTTAATCATTGTCATTGTTTTTTCCTTCCCTTTTCTTCTTGTATTGTCTTCTCCTTTCCTCTTTTGCTTCCTCTCTTCATTACCATGGTTAATTCAGAAATAGCCCCATGAGGACTGATAGGAAAAACAGACATCCAAAGGATACCCTTTCATCAGGGGGAAAAAGAACTATAGTTTTTACATCGTAATGCACGTGACAAGGACCAGGTCTGTGAAATTACTCACAAGCCTCCTTCAAAAAATCTACTCACAAGGGGAGAGCACAAATAGAAAGAAGGAGGGGGGGGGCAAAGGCAGAGCAGAGAGAGGGAAGGAGGGAGGGGGTGGGGTCTTGGTGTGTGACACCCCTTTTGGGGGCGGGACACAGAGAGGGACTTCACCTAACAAATGCAATCAGTGCAACCTGGTTTCTTGTACCCTCAATGAATTCCCAACAATTAAAACAAAAAAAGTCTACTCACTTCATTTCTAAGTAAACCAGGCTTCCTCCAGGAGTAATATTAATAATCTATTATTACTAAAGCTTTAAAGTGACATTGCCATTTCTTACTGCAATTTAGTGATGTTATATTTTCTTCCTGAAGCCTCCTTAGCTTGGAATGAACTTCCTTCCATTGTTTGCCTTTGAAAATCCTTGTTTTTTGAAGTGCTGCAAATGAATTATTCTTTCCCATGCACCCCTACATCAAGTTGCTTTTGTTGCTATTTAATACCTAATTTATGGCTCGGCGCCTGTAGCACAGTGGTTACAGCGCCAGCCACGTACACCCAGGCTGGCGGGTTTGAACTTTGGCCGGGCCTGCTAAACAACAATGACAACAACAACAACAGAAATATCTGGGCGTTGCGGAGGTGCCTGTAGTCCCAGCTACTTGGGAGACGGAGGCGAGAGAATCACTTAAGCCCAAGAGTTTGAGGTTGCTGTGAGCTGTGATGCTACAGCACTCTACCAAGGGTGAAATAGTAAGACTCTATCTCAGGGAAAAAAAAAAAACCTAATTTATTTTGTCTTGCATTCTTTGTACGTGTATTCCTCTCTCCTCCCACCAAGGCCTCAAAGGCACTTGAGAAACAGAGAGCTGTTAACATTTGTAACCTCCCTGCCAGGAACACTGTTTTCTAGAACATGGTAAATCACATAAAATACATATCAAAATAAAATAGTCTAGGAACCTAAAGAGCATTCACAAAGTTATCATCTGTAAAAAAAAGCCAAACAATTGAGTGATTGCTTTATTCATACTCTCCTTTATTCCATAATGATTTTAGGCAGCCTACAGATACTTTTATAATGGCATATTTTGTAAACCCAAGTAAGGGCTGAAGATCAATATTTGCCTCTCCTCCTTTTTGAATAGGAGAAAGGAAGGGTCCAGATATGTAGGTCAAAGTGTCTTACATAGCCATAAAACTTGAGCTACAAATTTGTGCTGAGCTTTCTGGCAGCCAAAGCACAAAGGAAAATATGTTTAATTACATGGTTCTCACTGTCCTGAAGGAGAAAATATGCCATTGCTTGTGGGGAAGCAAAATTTTCCTGGCACTTTATTCTAAATAAAAACTCTTGTGCAAGATTTCTCATAGGGGATATTGAATAGGCAAACAATTGAATCTCAGTTGGAATTTTTGTGCACAATTTGTTTGTTTGGGGGACTCCTAATGAAGAGCCACATGGAAAGAGGAGCAAAAGAGACTGGTTAATACAGCAAGGTTATTTTATCTGTTCTTAAATAATAACTATTAGAACATGTCTATTAAATACAATACAGACAAAGCCTAACACAAAACATCCCAGAAGTAGGCGTGGAAATTATTTTATTGTTGTTATGGTTTTGTTTGTCTATTTATTTGTAAAGACAATGAAGACATTTATGTGTCCACTTTGTGGAAATTTTGAGTGGGAAAGTAAGGATCATTGACTATATATTTCTGTGGTTTGGCATGGATTTAACAAGTGGGATATTGAAAAAGGTATTGAATAACTAATACTTAATCTTTCGATCACAGATATTCTTTTCTTTTTTTTTTGTAGAGACAGAGTCTCACTTTATCGCCCTCGTTAGAGTGCCATGGCGTCACGCAGCTCACAGCAACCTCCACCTCCTGAGGTCAAGCGAGTCTCCTTCCTCTGCCTCCCAAGTAGCTGGGACTACATGCCCCTGCAACAACACCCGACTGTTTTTCTGTTTTGCAGTTCAGCTGAGACCGGGTTTGAACCCGCCACCTTTGGTATATGGGGCTGGCACCCTACTCAATGAGCCACAGGCACCACCCAGATCATGGATACTTTTTGGTTTTGGGGGGGTTTTTTTGAGACAGAATCTCATATGTCTCCCTCTGTAGAGTGCTGTGACATCACAGCTCACAGCAACCTCAAACTCTTGGGCTTAAGCTACTCTCTTGCCTCAGCTTCCCAAGTAGCTGGGACTACAGGCGCACGCCACAACGCCCAGCTATTTTTGTTGTTGTTGTTGCAGTTGTCATTGGTGTTTAGCTGGCCCAGGCCAGTTTGAACCCACCAGCCTCGGTATATGTGGCCGGCACTATAACCACTGTACTACGGGCACCAAGCCAAGATCACGGAGATTATTAAAACAGAAATAAACAAAAATTATTTCACTTCAAAGAATCTAACATGAAAAACTAAAGCTTCTCAAAATCAAGGGTTTTATTAAATTTTCATTCTCCCCATACATTGAAGTAGAAATGCCAAGTCAGGTGTCTATGGAACAAATTAGCATCCAACTAGAGAAAGCAAGGCTAACAAAAAAGGGGAAAAGACAAATTTTAAAAGGTATCCTTTAGAACCTTTCGAGGAGGATATGTAGGTCTCACTTTGAGAAATACACCTGTCCTTGGACATGAACTAAATCCTCAGTAAATATACACAAGCTGCCTATCCAAGCCAAGATCAACTGCCCTTTAAATTTCATTTTAAACATTCAGGAAAAAAAAATAAAGTAAATTAGCTGTATAGCTAAGACATTAAGCATAGCATAATTTTCTAAATGTGCTTTTCTCGCAGTTTGCCAACATTAAAAAATTCTTGTGTGTTTATTGTTAAGTATAAGATGCCATCATTCCCTCTAAAATTATTCAACATGATAATTGATAGCACTATTTTGCTAATTCTATTTTCTGCCAGTAATCTCTAAAATATTCTCTTTATTTCAATAAAAAAAATTCAGACTTATTTTCTGTGCTGTGCACCATGAGAATGTAAAACATGGAGTGTTCACCCTCAAAATAATTTACTAGTAAAAATAACCAGACTTTGTAGTTACACCCTACTATTTAAATTTATTTGTGATAAGAAGACAATAAACTGCTATGAAAATACATCAAGAATATATTTGAAATTTGAGCAGAGTTTGAAATTGAGCTGGGCTGACTCTTCTTGCAAGGTCATTGTCAGAAGAGTCAGCACATAATGAAGCTGTAATTCTTCCTTTAGTAAGAAAGCTGACCCAAGAGCACTCACGACTAGGAACTCTAATCCAGTGAGGATCTATTTGGAAAGAAGAATTAAAGATAGAAATGGATTCAATGTATCTCAGTTCCTACCTCTTCTAGTTAGGATATAATCCTGCAAGCAATTCATGAAAAGAATAATGTGACCATTACAGATGGCTAGAGACACAACTTTATATTTATTCATGGAATATCCTCGGCATTGAAGAACCAACCTGGGAAAGCGAATGTAACCAAAGAAGAAGAAACGCCCATGAACTAAGTTTTCTTTGTCGAGTTTCTATCTCCCCTTATTCTATTTAATGATGATGCATTACCCATCCAAAAAAACTAAATACTTTGCACTCCAAAACGCTAGTCTTTCACCAATCATTATGTATTATTTATAAGGATAAGGATATTGGAATAAATTCATTTTTATGTATTCCAAATAGCATCAAAATTCTTTTGAAGTTAGGATCAAACTGTCTTAGAGAATAATCGAACTCTCCCAGAACAACCTGGACTTTCTGTGCCTACAAAGAGAGGCAGAAGAGAGTCACATGAGTTGTTTGCTACCCTGAACCCTCTGACTAAGCACAGAGCATTCCAGGAGCATCTCTGATTTGACTTGGACATCAGCCAACCCCGAATGAGAGTACGGTGTCAGGAGGTGCCATGTTATCAGTAAATCCACATTCCAATATCTTCCCACTCAGCTTCGCTTTGAAGAGACACCATGCGACAAGGAACTTTCCAAGGCAACCAGATGTTTGCATTTCTTTGTCGAGGAATCAATACTTAAAACGAATGCTGGTGTGGATTTCTCAGTGGTACTATGTATAAATTAATGGAGCCAGTGTGATCAAACTCAGCACGGTGTGTGCATGTATGTGTGGTGCGGTCCAGGTTTAGAGAAAGGGTTTGGAGTGAACTTCTCCAACATCTTAAAATGTGCAAGGGAAGAAATGAAGAGACTAAGGTAAGACAGGGCAAAACCTGAAGCCAGGGCAGATCCCTGCTCTCAGTCGGCTACTCGAGTGTTGAAAGGAAACGAGAGGGGGTTGGACAATAACACTGCTGGCTGAGAAAGACATGAGTCAGGTTGCATGGTGACTGAATAGTGAGGTTTCTGGGAAAGAAAAAAGCAATTCTTCCAAGGAAAGAAATAGGGAAAGAGACAAGACAATATAAACACAGTAGGGAAATACATGGAATTAGTTAGGTTAGTGCTTCTTAAACTTGGGAGTACACCAGAATCACCGGGAGGGCTTGATAAAATACGTATGTCCAGGCCCCACTCCCAAAGAAACTGATTCAGGAGGTCTGAGACAGCACCCAAATATTGACACTTCTACCTAGATCCCCAAGTCATGCTAATTCTGCTGGTCCAGGGACCACACTGTTTTAAATAACAAAGCTATAGGTCAGTGTTTTCTAATCTTTTTTATCTCATGGCAAGTTTGAACCTGTAGTTGAACTCCTCAGCTTACTTCAGTTATGTTGACCAATGAAAAAGAGTAAAAAATAAAAAAAAAAGGATATACTTACTGTGCTTTGAACTTCTTTTGGAAATAATTTAATTAATTATCTGTAAACATTTTCACATTTAACATCCTCTCATGGCACATGAGTGTGCTGAGGCACACCAGTTGAAAATAATTGTTGCAGATGCTGACAGATCAGAGTCAGGACCCCTGCTTGGCCATTTCTTAATTGTGTAGCTCTGAGAAAATGACCCAAGCTCTCTGATTCTTGTTTTCCTCATTCTTAAAAGAAATATAATTTGTGTGTGTGTGTGTGTGTGTGTGTGTGTGTGTGTGTGTGTGTGTAGAGACAGAGTCTCAGTCTATCGCCCTCGGTAGAGTGCCGTGGCGTCACACAGCTTACAGCAACCTCCAACTCCTGGGCTTAGGCGATTCTCTTGCCTCAGCCTCCCAAGTAGCTGGGACGACAGGCGCCCGCCACAACGCCCGGCTATTTTTTGTTGCACTTTGGCTGGGGCTAGGTTAGAACCCGCCACTCCTGGTATATGGGGCCAGCACCTTGCCCACTGAGCCACAGGTCCTTCCCAAAAGAAATATAATTTTTACTTCATAAGATTGTTGTGAAAAATTTTAAGAAATAACGTAACTAGGGAGCCATTGAGAAGTGGTGATTTCTGAGGCCCTACCCCTGAGTTGAAAGACTGAGTGAAGTCAGTAGGACTTGCCTGTAGGCCAGGTGATCCTGTTTCCAGGCAGAATTGAACCCCGGCGACATATAGGAGTGAGTCTGAGGTTTCTAAGACAGAGTCCTGGACAATGGAAACCAAACGGGAGAAGCAGGCAAGGAACTGGGAAGATGTGTTTTAAACTCGTGGGCTAAGTGGAGTTAGGAGAAACCAGAGAAAGAAGCCTGCAGTTAAGAAAGGGGAGTGTTAAGCAAGTGCTTAGGTTACCAAACTTTATATGACTTGTAACTTTAAAAAGATCCTTGAATAGATTTTAAATAACACCTAAATA
Source organism: Perodicticus potto (assembly GCA_963574655.1). Classification (NCBI taxonomy): domain Eukaryota; kingdom Metazoa; phylum Chordata; class Mammalia; order Primates; family Lorisidae; genus Perodicticus; species Perodicticus potto. The sequence goes on along the minus strand of CAUYRH010066041.1, from coordinate 48,880 downwards.
TATGTGTGATTGCAACCCCTTACTCTGTAGAAAGGTTCAGCCCTGTGATCAAATAAATGATGCTGATTTTCCAAAGTAGACAAGATATAAAGAAGAATTTTAAAAGAACAGGGAAAATCCCAGAACTCCTGGAGGCTGGCTGGACATAGAGGCTCACGCCTGTAAACCCAGCACTTTGGAAAGCCAAAATGAGAGGATCCCTTGAGCTCAGGAGTTCGAGACTAGCTTGAGCAAGAGTGAGACCCCATCTCTACTAAAAATAGAAAAATCAGCCGGGCGTAGTGACAGGCTCGTGTAGTTCCAGCTACTCGGGAGACTGAGGCAAGAGGATCTCTTGAGCCCAGGGGTTTGAGGTTGCTATGAGCTATGACGCTTGGTACTCTAGCCTGGGCAACAGAGTGACACTCTGTCTCGAAGAATAAAAAGCAGTCCCCAGTTTGGGCTCCTCTCCCCAGTCCTACTACAATAGTAGAAACTGAACGATTATTCATCAGCCAGCATCAAAAGGAGCTGGAGCAGAGGGGGCTTTCTGTTCTGAGATGGCCCCTTTATTCTATTCTTCCTTCCTATTCCCTCAGGCACCATTAAAGTTTGTTTCTCCCTGCCAGATTTAGAGAAAAGCTGCCGCTGACTTGGTCGCAATGATAAATGTGAAAAATGACGTGGATTAGAACTCTTTCTTGACTATGCCCAAGGCATATTAGCATAGTTAATACCTTGAGAAAATTCCCCTTCTGGAAATCTTTATTTTAATAAATGCTTCTGTAACCTGCCTCCTGCCACTGACTCCTCGGAACACACACCTCAGAAAACACAGCCCCATGGCAAAGTCTGCAGTTGCCACTCCCTCTGCCGCCTGGTTGCCAAGATCTGGAACTGAAACCACACTGTCTAAATGCAGAGTTGTTCAGACTCCAAAACACTTCCTGTTGAAAAGACAGCCTCTCTCAGCTTTCAGATTCGCCGCCTGCACGGGAGGGTGAAGAGCGAGAGCTCTGCGTGGCTGCCAGCCGGTGCTCGTCACTGGAGCAGTGAATAAGCAGATAGGGCGTTAATATCCTGGACACACCTGCTTGGGACTGTCCACCTCCCCGGACATCAGAACACACACACACACACACACACACACACACACACACACACACACACACCCCGAGCAGGGTGGAGACAATAACATGCTCAAAGTCCTGGAGGAAAAAAATAAAATTGCAAGAGGTGAACATGAAAACACAACCCTCCCGGCTGCGTCAGGTTGACTTGTTCTCCAGCCGGCTAATACTCCCCTCCCTTGAAACTCCAGCTCAGCTCCTAAATTTATTTATAGCTACTCCACACAATATGCCAGATACTAAAAAAAAACAAAACAACAACAAAAAAAACACTTAGTCATTGTTCCTGATGAACCAGTTTTGCGAGAGTTAACCTAATCTCTTGCATAAGGCTGTAAACAGTTGGCCAAAAGCTCTGGCAAGGAAGAGTGGCACTTGGACTAAAGGTTAGCTGACCTCAATAAGGCTGCTGTAGAAACTCTGGTGGATTTATTTACAGGGTAAGCTGTTTTTGATCTGACTAGACATGGGAAATGGAGGCATTTCCAGGTGCCCTGGCCAGGCTGTGTTACTGGATGGATCCCTTACGCAATCACAGCCAGTGTTCCTTTGCAGCACCGGTTCCTGCGTGGGGAAGAGGCACAGTCGTCAACTAAAGCAGGAGTTTCCAAATCAAATGTGTCAGCTTTTCCTATCAGCTGGCAGGGTGATTAAAGAATTTTAAAGTCAGTTATCTAAAACCGACACCCCTAGGTCGTAAGCAGCCTGAGGAAAAGAACATTAGTGACTCCAGAACTTCTACAGAGTGTCCCAAAAGTCTCCCCTAGAGTTGCCATGCACAGGGAAAATGGGAAATAATAGCTAACTGTACTTACTTACAAAATTGCATAAAGAGGTGGACAACACAGACAATATTTTGTAAATATCTTTGTAATGAATATTTTCTAAGTACATTAGCTACAATTTCCCACTTTCCTTTTGTATGGCAACTTTATGGAGCAACCTTAGAGACACTCGGTATTTTTTCTTTTTCTTTTTTTAGAGACAGAGTCTCACTTTGTCACTCTCAGTAGAGTGCTGTAGTGACACAGCTCACAGCAACCTCCAGCTCTCGGGTTTAGGCAATTCTCTGGCCTCAGCCTCCCGAGTAGCTGGGACTACAGGCGCCCACCACAACACCGGGCTATTTTTTTGTTGCAGTTTGGTTAGGGCTGGATTCAAACCCACCACCCTTGGTATATGGGGCCTGTGCCCTACTCACTGAGCCACAGGCGCCACCCCAGGACACTCTATATTATAACAGGAGGAGGAAGGAGCAAACTTTTTACTGTGAAAGGAGCTTTTGAAAGCAGTAGCTTTTGTACTTGACCTAAAACAATGGTTGCACACTAAATACATTATTTATAATTAGATTAGATGCTAGACCTCAATAAAAAATAGTAAACTTTTTCTGGGAATAGTTTCTATAAGACTGAGAAAAGCCCGAGTGGCCCCTATTACTGAGTAAGTATGCCGAGGATGGGTAATAGAGCGTGTTCCAGGAGTGAGGCGTTGAACTGCAGGGAAGGGCAGCTCGGAACTCAGCAAGCCGCCCCTTCCACTGGGTAGGAAATACAACTGTTTCATCTTGACGGCCCAGCTCAGGGTAGTCTTTGGCACATGTAGAAGTTCTGTACATGTTTGTTGAATCAAAGGGGCAACTGGGCAGTTAGAAGAAGAAAGGGAACGGAAGGGAAGGTCAGAGAAGACTGGTGAGGAAGGAGAGAAAAGAGAAAGAAGAGAGAAAGGAGAGCTAGAAAGGAAAAAAGGGGAAGGGAGGGACAAGAGGAGGTGGAGAAAAGGACAGAGAAAGAGGAGGGGCTGGAAAAGAGAGAAAGGACCATGACACAGGTGGCAGGCACACAGCTGAGAGTATCTAAGCCAGCGGTTCTCAACCTGTGGGTCGCGACCCCTCTGTAACAATGAAAATACTTTGCGGCATTAGGAAGATTGAGAACCACTGATCTAAGCCGTCCATGTGGCTCCCCAGAGTTCAAGTATAATTTCACCCTCTCGGCCACTTTCTATAGTTGTTGAATGTTTCCGTGATCACAGCTCTTGCTCTATGGAACTGGACCTTTTCTTTTTTTTTTTTTTCCATTTGGCATCAGCATTGTTTTCTAGGGGTAATTTCATATTCATACAATTTGCTTTAACACCTTCACAGAGAACCTGCCACAGCTGCGCCATCCTGGCTTGACTGATGCCATCTTTCTAGCACAGAGGAAACCTGCCTTACTTCTGCAGCCATGACCATTGAAAATATTTTCCTGGGTACTTTTCCCTCCTGATTCTTCCTACGCTTCTACACCAGTGTTTCTCAACCTTCCGAATGCTGTGACCCTTTAATACAGTTCCTCATGTTGTGGGGACATCCAACCATAAAATTATTTTCATTGCAACAGCTCTGGCCCTGACTTTCTAAGAGCCAATTATTTTCATTGCGAAAATAATTTTATGGTTGGGGGTCACCACAACATGAGGAACTTCTTCATTAAAAGGTCACGGCATTCAGAAGGTTGAGAACCACTGTTCTAGACATTTTCTCAGCTGATGGGAAGACATGTGTGTGCCCAGCTGTGATCACCCAGCCCTGCCCGACCCACAGATGCCAGTCAGAAACTAGTGCTCTGCAGCTCTGTCATTTCCACTCCAGAGAAGAAAAGTGTTGCAAGGACCAGATTGTGATTTAACAATCTGGATGGGCAATAAAGAAGGAACCAGAGAGAGACCAGAGCAAGGACACAGGGACACCCTGAAGGCTGCTGTGTCCCCACACCCTTCTGGTATGAGGCCTCTTTGTTTCAGTTCGTGTCACTTTCTGGGTGAGAATGGGCCAATAAAAGGCAAACCATCTGTACATGCACTTCTCTCCGATGTTCCCCCAAGTCTCCATACTTGTCGCTTTCCAGGAAGCTCAGAATGTTATCTGGGTCTCAATTTTCTTGTTCCAGAGATTAACAAATTTAAGAACATGGTATTTTGTCTTTAAACTTCATCTACTATTGTGGAATAACTCATAAGATAACAAAAGTAAACCCACTGTATACATTATTATTATTTATCTCCTTTTAAGCAGAGGTAGGAGAAAGAGAGAGGGCAGTGTGGGTCTGGGAGGAAAGCCTGGCAGGAAGCACGGGGACCCCTGACAGTTGGCAGCCAGCTCTAACCACTAACGCCATTCCACAGGATGAGGCACACTGTACTCGGTCTGGGGATGAAGCAGTCAGCTCTGGTCCTGACTTGCTAAGAGCCTAAGCTTTATGGTGGAGGCAGGTAAGTGCACAGTTGCAATGGGGGAATAATTGTAACAATTTGGGTGAGCACGGGGAGATGGGCAGCGTACGTGAAGACTGTGTAGGGCACACCCTCAAATTGAGGACGCACTTGGTAGAGGAATTGACTTCTAAACCCTCGCCCTCAGCATGCATCTTACTTCTCATGGCCCCTATTGCAGAGCAAGGATGCGTGTAGAAAGTGACAAGGAAATACCATATCCACCTTGGATGAACTTGGCACCCAGCATCAGCCCAGGCTTCCTGTGGTTAGCAAGTGACCCTTTTCAATCTCCCTGTGAACGGATAAGTTTTCCGGTCGTGTTTTAAAACTCCATCTCATATTACTGGCAGATATAATGAAGTCAAATGCTTTTTATAAGAGAAAATATTCTTTGAAACTGGATCATCAACTTTAATCTGAGTTGATTGGGTGCAAAGGAAAATTTTTTGACTGGAGAGTCAGCCTGAAGAAACACGGCCTTCTGTGATGGCAGCAGTGTCTGCAGCAGCAGGCGGGGAAGTGCACGGCGCCCCTGAGGTCGCAGCGTCAGCTCCTGAGCCAAAGGCCAGTCAGGACGGCAATCCAGGGGGGAGAGGCCAAAGCTCAGGATTCCTATCAAACAGAGGTCACTCGCCATACTCCCCTCCTTGTGTTCTGTAACTGCTTGTACCGAGGACACCCTGTTCACAGTTCCTTCTCTTCTCTTTGACTAGTTTCAATCCTATCATTTCAAAAAAATGCTTTGTTCCCAAGGAATAGCCATAAAAGGATAGAGCATTAGCCATAGTCTAATCAGAATAGGAAGAAAAAAAAGACAGAGAAAAAGGAAAAGTTCTGAAAACATTTGACATAAATACCAGAGAAATACTGCAGAAACAGTAATCCTAATTAAAGGGGATGAAATGAGTCAGATTTTTTCCAAGAATTATTTATGATCATTATGAACCATATAAATAAGAACAAGTCCTACTGCTTTTGGCTAAGCCGCCTTGAATGGGAAACTGCCGCTTGCCTCCTTCCTGGTTGAAAGGGAGGTACGTTCTCTGCCAAGGTTTACACACGGGATTGAGCAATACGCTCCCTTTTGTCCTTCATTCTGGGTCATCCTGGTAAGTGGAAATGCTGGTAGAGCGTGCCAATGTCATCTTGTACTACGAGACCATTAGTGGGTGGCAGATTTTGAAGTTTTCCTGCCATCCTGCCTCCTAAAACCCCTATTTACAGAGGACACACTGTCCATCTGCTTAGTATCACCCCTCTTTATTCTGAATTAGTCTCTAGTTTCCTCAAATTTATATTAAAACAGATATTCTCAGTCTCTAGGTTTGAGAGGTGAGGATTGTAAAGGATTTCCCTAAAGGGAAATATCTAAGAGAAAGAACAGTTGGATGGGCTAGGACTAGACGCATAAAAAGTAGTCACAGCACAGGAACAGAAAATGCGTAAGACAGAAAATCCAAATGGCTGATAAGCAAGTGAAGAAAGAAATGTTTGACCTCACTGGAGATCAAGGGGACTATCTATCTAAACAATGAAATGCCATTTTATAACCAACAACAACTTCAAATCTGAAAAACGGGAAGTGTTGGCAAGGATGAAAAGAATTAAGAAAATGTACAAATCTACAAATCGCTAGCGAGAATGTAAACAGGTATGTTCCATTGAAAGGCATTTGTCAGTATCTATTATGGTTGAGTAGGTGCATAGTCCCACGTCTTTTTTTTTTTTTTTTTTTTTTTTTTGAGAAAGAATCTCACTCTGTTGCCCTCTGTAGAGTGCCAGGGCATTAGCCTAGCTCATAGCAACCTCAGACTCCTGGGTTCAAGAAATCCTCCTGCCTCAGCCTCCCAAGTAGCTGGAACTAAATGCGCCTACCACAAGACCTGGCTAATTTTCCTATTGTTAGTAAAGACAGGGGTCTCACTCTTGCTCACTCTGTTCTCGAACTCCTGAGCTCAAGCAATTCACCCACCTCAGCTCCCCAGAGTGTTGGGATTACAGGCGTGAGCCACGGCTCCCGGCCCCATATTCCTATGTCTATGAATATCTTTCGCATTTATACAAGACAGATGTTCAAGGATATTCTTTACAGTACTTTGAAGTTCTTTACTTTGTGGGATTTTTGTTTGTTTTTTGTTTGTGTGTGTGTGTGTTCATTTCTTTTTGGGATTTTTGTTTGAGACAGAATCTTGTTCTGTCTGTTATCCTAGCTAGAGTGTAATATCTGTCATCTTAGATCACTGCAACCTCAAACTCCTGAGCTCAAGTGACCCTGCCTCAGTCTCCTGAGTAGCTGCGACTATAGGCATGCACCACCATCCATTTTGCATCCAAAATTATTTTCTATTGTTTTTTTTTTTTTTGATACAGAGTCTTACTATGTTACCCTCGGTAGAGTGCTGTGGTGTCACAGCTCACAGCAACCTCCAACTCTTGGGCTTAAGTGATTTTCTTGCCTCAGCCTCCCAGGTAGCTGGGATTACAGGCACCTGCCACAACGCCTGGCTATTTTTTTGCTGTTGTTGTTGCAGTTGTGACTGTTGTTTAGCAGGCTTGGGCCAGTTTTGAACCTACCAGCCTCAGTGTATGTGGCTGCTGCCATAACCACTGTGCTACAGGTGCCAAGCCTAATTTTTCTTTTTTTTTTTTCTAGGGTCTCACTCTTGCTTAGGCTGGTTTCCAACTCCTGACCTCAAGCAATCCTCCTGTCTCAGCCTCTTAGACTGCAAGGATTACAGGTATGAGTCATTATGCCCAGCCATAGTGCTCTTAGTAATACCAAAAAAATGTGGGAGAGAGACAAATTGTGTATCCTAAAGGAGATAAAAAAAATCAACTTATCTACATAGAGCAACATGATAAATCTTAAAAGTATAACATTGGTTTTAAAAAGGCAAATTACAAAAGGATGCATACAGGCTGATACCATGAATACAAACATTTAATAAAAATGATAGAGTAATAAAAAGATTACTATATGCTGTAATGTTTTTGGATATATACATTTGGATAAAATTTTTTAAGAAACAAACATGCATGAGGCTGACTCACCGCAGCTTCAGCATAATGCAAACCTCTGAGATACAGAGAGAGAGAAGATGGAGCATGAAAGAGACAAGAGATAGAGAAAAAGAAAGAGAGAGGGGTGATTATAATTGGGTAGTTTGTTATATCTGAAAATTCATTTACAAAAAAAAGGAGATTTGGCAAAGTGTCAATTTCTCTTAAATCTATATGGTAAGTATATAGGTATTAATGTTATTTTAATGTTATGTTAGTGTTCTCTACCTTTCTGTCTAACTTAAAGTATTTCAAATTGAAAATGTTAAGAAATGAATTTAAAAGCAATACTATAGTAAGTTCTCATAAAATATAGAGTGACCACATTAAATAATATACTATACACTAAAAAAATCTGAAAGAGGCTGGGCATGGTGGCTCACGCCTATAATCCTAGCACTCTGAGAAGCCCAGGCAGGTGGATTGCTTGAGCTCATGAGTTCGAGATCAGCTTGAGCAAAAAGTGAGACCCCCATCTCTACCAAAAAGAGAAAAACTGAAGCAAGAGGACCTCTTGAGCCCAAGAGTTGGAGGTTGCCATGATCTATGATGCCATGGCACTCTACCCAGGCAGACAGCTTTAGACTCTGTCTCAAAAATAAAATAAAATAAAATAAAATAATCTGGAAGACTACACCGAACTGTTGGTAATGGTTTTCTCTGGCTAAGTTATGTCAAAAGGTTTGTTTTCTACTTTCTACAAGTTTGTTTTGTTTGAACTTTTGCCACGATTGTGGATCACTGCTGTAATCAGAACAACACCAGCCAAAAATGTTGAAAGGAGTGAAGGAGGTAAAGAAAAATGTAAAGAATCTTACATTTAAGTCCTTACTCAAAAGAAAAAAAAACACAATTTGAGCCCCACCCCTTGGTGTCATCTTTCAAAGAGGAAGACAGAAGACAGAGAAAAAGGACTACATTTATGTTCTTAGAAGCCAATAACTAAATAAGCCCCAATTATGCAATTATGCAACACCAGCTGCCATTTCTGAACATTCACAAAGAGCTAAAAAAGGGCTCATTATATTCCGCCAAAATCTGCTCCTCATCCTGTATTCTCTGTCGAGATGAATGTTGCCATGAAGCTCGCCAAGTCCAATCAATTCTACCACCTTCAAAACTGTGTATCCCCCACTCCTGTCCCAAACCACCACCTCGGTTTAAGCTATCCCACAGATAGCTTTTTCCCACCTCAGGACTCAACACTGGAAATCTAGTAAATGGTGACCACTCAGGGCGATCAACCGGACGCATGCTTGGTCATTTAAATCCCTTCTTTTAGTCATCATCTCCACAAAATGCATCAAGGTTGCCTCTCACTGACATGATAAAATGCCACCTCTTTAGCACTGCTGCCTGCCCCTTCCCATGCACAGCAACCTGCAGTTCCTCTGACTTCCCTGTTTTGTTTATGTCGCCTCCTCTGCCTCAGATACCCTGCGTCCCCCTCAAGGAACTGGACACCGACTTTACCAGTTAGCTGAGTTTAGGGCTTCCTTCTTAAAGACTTTCTTGGTTCTCTCCTCATAAACCCAGACGCACACATGTGTGTCCATTTAGTCTCAGAGTCCAGCTTTTTTTTTTTTTTTACTAGACCTATTTCTTATTTTATGGATTTAATGATTTCCCAATTCTCTCTAAATATACTAAGCAGAAGTTGTTGGTTTTATTTACATTAAGTTCTCTGTATCTGTGGGTTCCACATCTGTGGATTTCACCCAACTGAGGATCAAAAAATATTCTGGGGGAAAAACATAGTGTCTGTACTGACATGTACAAACATTTTTCCTTGTCAGTATTCCCTAAACAACACAGTATAACACTATTTACATAGTGTTAGGTATTATAAGTAATCTAGAGGTGATTTAAGGAATACAGGAGAATGTGCATAGATTATATGAAAATACTACCCATTTTGTATCACCAACTTGAGCATCTGAGCCTTAGTGTCTAAGAGAGGTCCTGGCACTAAATTCCCTTGGATACCATTGGATGACTGCATTTATTTTTTAGTTTATTTCTATATTTCCCAAATTACTCCTAATTTCCACAGAGTTCACTTTGTTTTTTCCGTATTGTCTCACTCATGCAGTTGGTTTTCCAAACATGTCTAATAATTCTATACCCTATTATTCAACTTACCTTTCATTTTCTAAGATTTTTAGTTTTGGAATCTCTTTTCTGCTGACGATGTCTCCTTCCTTCCCCTTTGCTTTATAGATTTATTTAATTTTGAGCATCTATACTTTTATTTCAGGAAGGGATGGGAAAATACAATGAGTGAATACAAATATTTGGTGTACCATCTTGGATCAGAAGATTGACCATCTTAGAATCCCCTGAGCTAGCTGATCTTGTACAATAATGAAAAATAAACAAACAGAAAATTGTCAAGACCCAAAATATCTAAGAATGCAGGTCAAGGATATTGAAGTTAAGTAACGATCATTTCTATTTGAGGAAGAGCTCTATGTCCTCTTTATCTTTGTACCAGCAGTGCCTGCTACAATGCTTAACTCATAGCAGGTCTCCGTAAAGAGCTGTTGAATAACAGAAGAGCCTGAAGCAATTCTCCTGCTTCATTTTGTTCTGATTATACACATAACTAGCTTAGGGTTCTAATCTAGCTTCCATTTTAAAATTATTTATTATTATTATTCAAAACGCCTGTAGCTCAGTGAGTAAGGCGCCGGCCCCATATACCGAGGGTGGTGGGTTCAAACCTGGCCCTGGCCGAACTGCAACAAAAAAATAGCCAGGCGTTGTGGCGGGCGCCTGTGGTCCCAACTACCAGGGAGGCTGAGACAGGAGAATCGCCTAAGCCCAGGAGCTGGAGGCTGCTGTGAGCTGTGATGCCATGGCACTCTACCAAGGGTGACAAAGTGAGACTCTGTCTTTAAAAAAAAAAAAAATGAATAATTTAGACAGAGACAAAAGTATGTTTTCTGCACAGGTAAAGCTTCCTGACTGAGTATGGGGCAGAGGAGAGTATGTTGGAGAGAAAAGTTCAGTTTAGAGGTGTAAGAAGAGGCAGAGAATGAAGCAATAAATCCGACAAAAGGAGCTGACCACAAAATCCAAACTATGTGTATCTGGGAGATCCTGAGCATCTCTTTTTTTTCAGTAGAAATTCCCAAAAAGATACTCATCGGCATGAGCGCCACACCCTCCTCTTCCCTTCCCACGCTCCCACCTACTCATCTTCTATCCCAATTCGATACTCACGAGCGATGGAGACGGAGATCTGGACCAAGTGCAAATTCAATCTACAGAATAAGACAGGGTCTAGGACTAGGATCTCCCACAAGGCGATAGGCAATTTTTAGGGACCCAGAATAAATTCTGAATTAATGAACAAAGATGCAAAGTTAGAAGTGTTTATCTGGGCTCGGCGCCTGTGGCTCAACGGGCTAAGGCGCCAGCCACGTACACCTGAGCTGGCGGGTTCGAATCCAGCCCGGCCCGCCAAACAACAATGGCGGCTGCAGCCAAAAAATGGCCGGGTGTTGTGGCGGGCGCCTGTAGTCCCAGCTACTTGGGAGGCGGAGGCAAGAGAATCGCCTAAGCCCAGGAGTTGGAGGTTGCTGTGAGCTGTGATGCCATGGCACTCTATCAAGGGTGACAGCTTGAGGCTCTGTCTCAAAAAAAAAAGAAGTGTTTATCTGAGACAAAATAAGACTGCAGGAGCGCCTGAGCTGCCTTTAGCTGGGAAGTTGTTCTGCTGTACATCTATTTCTTCCTTTCACAGAAGGGGAAGTTGAGTGTCAGACATCTGAAACTGTTCTGGGGAAAGGCGTTTCAATGACGGACAAAGACAACTTTGTATTTGAGTAGTGACGAATACAGACAAATGAACAGGTGAATATAAGAAGCTGTGATAAATCCTGCTACGGGACGAGGACCAGGTGCTGTGGAACGTGAGCTGACCCATGTGCTTGGAGTGAGGGGTCAGACAAGTGTTGTCGGACAAGTGACATCTCTGAACCCTAAAGGATTTGCTAGGAACTCACCAAGGCCGAGACATCAGCTGTGAGGGTTGTAAGGCCTGAGCAGGAGAAATAAGCAGGAAAATCATGAAGGGGCTTGTGCCTTCCACGCTAGCAGCAATAAACTTTTCCATGAGGGCAAAGGGAAAAACAATGAAAGGGGTTGAGATGAGGCTGCAGTGAGTTCTGATTTACATCTCAGACAGATCTCTCTTGCTGTATTATGTGGAATGTGTTAAGGGAGGGAAACCGCTGGGTGCCTGATGCCAGGAACTCAAGTAGGAGTTTGTGGCAGTAACCCAGGGAAAGAAGAGACTGGCCTTCGACTAAAACAATGCGGTAGACTGGAGAGAAGTTGATGGAATCAGTAGAAAAGATATAGGTGTGGCAGAATCTACGAAGGTGGGGGAAGGACTTAAAACTGTAAGCTAAATACGCTTTTATATCAGAGTTCAAAGACCCCAGAATGTTCAGGTATTCACAGCAGGATCCCCTTGTGGGCTCTATCTGTTTCACCTACTTTCACTTCTCAGTATGGCTGGGTCTCCACTTTCCACAATGGCCTGTTCTTTGCACCTCTGTTTTCCATTGTGTATCCCCCTTCCCAGTCCCACCTGGAAGATTACCCTTTCCTCTTGCCCTTCCCTCCCACCCCAACCCTATATACTTCCCAAAGCCTGACATTCCCTATGGAGTGACTTCCTAAGGGCTTCTATACAAAAGACACTAATAGCCCTTGACTCCCCTGGACCTTCAGAATAGCTGAGGGCAGATGGGTGTGTGGCTGGATGGAGTGTGGTGTGTAATCCAGGGAACTGGTCCCTTTTAAGATCACCACCAGTATGAGTCAAAATTACTCCTCTTGATTTATTCTATAGATGGTCCCTCAGTCCCTACCAAAACAATTCACGTATATATGTGCACTCATACTCACACACACAGACACACACACGCAAACCCCTCCAAAAGACAAATATTAATTCTCAAAGACATGCCAACTATAAAATAAGAAAAAAATAAACATTTCCTACCTGCCTCATAATTTGCAAGCCACCTGTCTTATACAATAGAGTCAGTGTTTTATCTCCTCTGTCTCAGCCCTCGAATTGTATTTCTCCAGATTGGCAGGGATAAGAAAGAGCCTGCTACTGAACTAAAACGCCTCTTTATAACCACTTTCAAGATAACAAATACCAATTCAAAGCTTTGTGATCAATTGTTCTAAAGATTTGATTGCATTCTTAGTCAAGGTTACTCACCATCTTCTGTTTCTGCCTAGGATAAGGAAAGATACTTCTTGTTTTATTGTTTCAGATGTGTTTATGTGTTGTGTTCTTCTAGTCAAGTAACAAACTGTTAGGCAGCAGGGCAATATTATGAAAAGAGTGCGGGTAAAAGACCTTGGCTCAAAAATGCTCATTAACTACCTGATACTGAGTAAATCTGTTAATTTTTCTGAACCTTAGTTTCCATATCAGTAAAAGGATGTGTAAGGTAAGTTGGGTTTTTTAATAATAAATTTATATTGAGTGCAAAAATATATATGAAAGTAGCTAACACATAGCAATTATTTAACAACATAAGGTACAGGAGGCCTCTGAGTTACAAACATCCAACTTGTATACAACACACACTTACAAACAGGCTATTACAGGTAATAGGTAAATGTACCTGTTCCAACTTACATACAAATTGAACTTAAGATTAAACCTACCGAACCTATCTTCTTCACAACCTGGGGACTTCCTGTATTTATTTTTGCTTAAAATCAGAAATCGTCTAATGCCACCATTATTTTTTGCAAATAAAGATGCTAAAAGAGGGTTGGGTACAGTGACTCATGCCTATAATCCTAGCACTCTGGGAGGACAAGGCAGGAGGATCACTTGAGTTCAGGAGTTCAAGACTAACCTGAGTAAGAGCAAGACTCCATCTCTGCTAAAACAGAAAAGCTAGCCAGGCGTTGTAGTAGGCACCTGTAGTCCCAGCTACTTGGGAGGCTGAGGCAGGAGGATCATTTGAATCCAGGAGTTTGCGGTTGCTGTGAGCTAGGCTAATGCCCTGGCACATCGTGCAGGGCAACAGTGAGACAGAGTCTCTCTCTCTCTCACACACACACACACACAAAATGCTAAAACACAAAAATAGGTTTAAGATTTGTCCAGTTCCACAAAGTGGCCGAGTTAGGCATAGATGACAACTTGCTGGCCCTTGCTCAATGTTCTTTGTGTTCTCCCTTCTGGACTGAGCCTGGAGCGGGTGGAGCACCATGAGAGCCTTTCACTATAGAATCTGTGCCCCAAGGACATGTTCCCCCCTCAACGTCTAGGCCACTGCCAGTTCTTTTCAATGTCCATGTGGTTTTGTCTTGGATGGAAAAGTTTTTTTCCAGCACCACCTATCCTATTATCCTGTTTTGAAAGGGTAATCTGTCAGGCACATCAAACATTGAAAGCAGCGGGAACATTCTGAGGTTTGTAGTGTGTATATTTTTCTCACCGATTAAATCTTCACTCCTCAGCTAGCAGACAAAAGGGAGAAAAGCTGTCCTCCCTCTCCTCCTGTAAAGGGAGGAAAGTTTTTAAAACAGTTGGCAGAGTCCACTGTTCAAAATGAAAAAAATAAAAATTTCAAGCAACATCAGATGAGAAAGGCAAAGAACACGTGTTCGGGGTAAAGTTTGTTTTCTCTCAGGCTAAAATATTGTTGTTTCATGAGTCTAAGCCATTATCATTAGAGAGAGACTAGCCAACAAGTTTATCAACACAATTAAATGCTTTCCCTAGGTTTCTATGACTAGGAAAATATAGGGGAAGTTTTAAGCTGATCTAATCAAATAACCAAAAAGAAAAATGGCATCAGGAAAAAAGACAATTTTTTTAGATGGCAGAGTAAAGGATGGATGTCCAACACTCTTAAAGTTTCTTCTTGATACACAACTGATCTCTGTGATTTTAGTAATCACTAGGACAATGGTATGATCACCAAAGAAACAACAACCAAAAAAGAGCCACATGTCTAGGTTCTTGAGTGTCCCACCAGCATCTCAAACTCATTACCTTCCAGTTAGAATTCTGTATCTCTCTCCCCTCCTCTGATTTATTCCCACTCCAGAATACCTAATCTTAGCAAAAGCATCACGGATCACTGAAGACATCAATCTTTCTTCTCCCTTATCTTCTACTTTCCTCCCCTCCCAAGTGGTCCCAAGCACTTTTTAAAAAAAAGTCCCTGAAGTGCCTCTGGAATCATGGCCACTGTGTTAATTCTGGCTTCTACTGTCTCTCACACAACTAGCAGTTGAGTGAACAAATTAGTCCCATGGAGTCTGCTCTTATCTATCTTCTATCCAGGTTTCTTATGGCCAGCTAAATTGCCATTGTGAAATAAAAAAGCTGATGCTGGTATAATACTTTCTGTGGCTCTCTATTGCCTAAATAAAGCAAAATTTTGGGGTGGTATGGAAGACCTTTCTCATCTGATCTCAATCTACTTTACAGCCTTCCCTTATCTCCACCCACAACCATGACTGTGAAAGGCTTTGGCCACTGTGGGATTACTCAACAATTCTTCCCCCCAAACACACTTTGTGTACCTCTAAGCCTTTGTTCAGGCTACACCCTCTGCTTGTAAGTCCTACATTGGAATCTCCATTGTCTACCTGGTAACTTTCTCAGTAATCTGAAAGATAGCTCAAATGCCACACTGCTGTCAAATTTTCTTTGATAATCTCCCCAACTTTAGTCAGATCGTTCTCTGTATTTTCATACTACAGACAAACTGGTCTTTTTTAACCAGGGAGCACAATTTTTTTTTAATTGTAAGAGAAACAATGATTGTGTATATTCATGGAGTAATTAGGGAACTCTGATAGATTAGATTTCATTCTCTTTGTGCCCCCAAGTCCTAATTCAATGTCTGGCAGAATAAGGATTCAAATGTTTATCAATCAAACTAAATTGTCTTACTTTCCCCAAATGCTAATAAATGGGAGTTATTTTCATGCCTAATATCTTCACATAGCCTTCCAGCTATCAGAAAAATAGACTGGTTCTCAAACGCTATTCTGTGGCACAAAGGTGTACTGCTGAATATGTAAGATGTTAATTATTTTAAAACGACCTAATTTATACAAGAATACTATTTTCTTTCTTTCTTTCTTTCTTTCTTTCTTTCTTTCTTTCTTTCTTTCTTTCTTTCTTTTTTTTTTTTTTTTTTTTTGAGACAGAGCCTCAAGCTGTCACCCTGGATAGAGTGCTGTGGCATCACAGCTCACAGCAACCTCCAATTCCTGGGCTTAAGCAACCCCTAGAGGGAGAAAATGATAGCTCTGTCACAGACACTTGCAAATTGAGGGTAAATTAGGGCAAAGTTCAGATGGATGAGACAAACCTCAGTATAGATAAGGACACAGGTGGACATTAACCTTTATCTGATCAAAGTTAAATAAGATAACGGCCACAGGTATTTATACTGCATATGTGTATGTGGTATATCTAGACATTGCTCCAGCAATCAAATACTTGTGTAATTTGGTTTGGGGAAGTAAATAGTAATAAGGAAGACTCACAACATAATTGTTTGTATCCAATCATCAGAGTTTGAGAGTTGCGTGTGCCAGGTATTAATAATTCCTGTTGGGGATACTGGGATAATCAGTGTTTTCAGCAGTGTTTTGAACTGCTGAAAGCTAGATCCAAGTATAAGGGTGAGGTGTCATGGTTGTCAGCCAAAACTATTATTCATTTTTCTTGTTATCAAGGACATACCAGACTGTCAGGCCCAGAGGCTCCTTCCAAAGTTCCTAGTTAAGAGTGAATCGATATTCTTCACCCACATGACAGCTTTCCATTGGAATGGAATTCTTCCCTAAAGTCAACCCCAAAATACTATAGTATGTTACAAAATAATCCCCCATAAATGTGTTGAGGTCTGTTTTTTTGGGGGTTTTTTTTTTTTTTCACTTTGTCACCCTCAGTTTGTCACAGCAACCTCTTGGGCTCAAGGGATCCTCTTTTCCTCAGTCTCCCAAGTAATTGGGACTACAGGCGTCCACCACAATGGCTGGCTGTTTTCAGAGACAGGGGTTTTGCTTTTGCTCAGGCTGGTCTTGAACTGTGAGTTCAAGCAATCCACCCGCCTCAGCCTCCCAGAGTGCTGGGATTACAGGTGTGAGCCACCGTGCCCAGCTGAGGTCTGGTTGTGCACCCAGTCTCAACAACCTCCTTGTTGCTAAATCCATCCAGTTGTTTCTTAACGCCCTTGCGGATCGCCGCCCTCTTCCTTTACTCATTCTTTTGTTGTTGTTGTTGTTTATGTGTTTATATTTACCAGGACTTAGCAGGATTGTGGACGGATCGTGGTCTTAATCTTCTGAAATTTAACCGTTCTCTTTTTGTGGCCAACCACAACATCACACTCTTCTGGGTGTTGTGGTCTGCTTTGCAGGTTCTTGTTTCTCTATCCACCGCACTGGTTAGTTCCTTTTCCAGACTCTCCTCTGGTTTTCTGGATCCGCTCTTCCTGAGCAGAGTCATCCATCACTGTGGTTCTGTTATCAAAACCGCAAAGGGGTTTCAGTCCAGGTCCAGTTGCTCCTCTCACAAAGATTAATTATTGAGACAAGGAGGATTGCCCAAGAAGAAAGGAATTCTTCAATAGAATGGGAGAAGCTGCTGACTATCCCTCTCTCCCCACCAGTTTTTTAAGGAGGGGCCATGTGTCTTGGGGAAGGTCCTAGAGGATGGTGTGTCTTGACTTGGGAAGTCTGCCCTGGGGCCTTCAGAATTTCAACTTTTTGTTCATGCAGAAAATCCCCTGGTTAAAGTTCCAGGTGAGAAACACTGGACGCTATAAGAACTCAGGATAGGAGTGTGTCCTTATAGAGGGTGTCCTTGAATAAGAGGCATTTGAGTTGATTCCTTCAGAATGTGGGCAAAGGGAGCTTTATAAAGTTCCTAGAATAAAAATGAAATTATGTTTGTGTAAAATTATACCTCTAATTCTGTTATCTATTCTAGCTTGCTCTTTATACTGTGCAAAAGAAATATTTTCCTCAAAGAAATTTGTTAGCTTTCATTCTAGTGCCTCACAGAATGCAGTCCACCATAAAGACTTACAAAAGTGGGGCAGCACCTGTGGCTCAGTGGGTAGGGTGCCAGCCCCATATACTGAGGGTGGCCGGTTTGAACCCAGCCCTGGCCAAACTGCAACAAAAAAATAGCTGGGCATTGTGGTTGGTGCCTGTAGTCCCAACTACTTGGGAGGCTGAGAGAAGAGAATCTCCTAAGCCCAAGAGTTGGAGGTTGCTGTGAGCTGTGACGCCATGGCACTCTACTGAGGGCAATAAAGTGAGACTCTGTCTCTAAAAAAAAAAAAAGAGTTACAAAAGAAAAATCTGCTACATTAAGTGTGCTCATTTGAACTTAATAAGGTATCAGGCAGAATAGTTATGTGACTTTTGTAGTTCTTCGATCTTTCAAAGAAGAATCTTTGTGATTGAAGAGTAGACTGTTCCATTTGGAAAGAAAAGAGCACTTCCAATTGCATGTCTTATAATCCAAAGAGTTGTTGAAAAAGAAAATTATTCAACTTTTAAAATAGACGAATTTAACTTTATAAATACAATTTTCAAGATTAGTACCAGAAAAGTTGGTTTTGAAGGGATATGGATTTGGGTAGATTACCCAAAGGATATAGATAGTGCTACAACTGGGTGCCTCTGCAATTTCATTGTACATTTTTATAGTTGTAAAGGGCTTTAAAATAACTCTTTCTGACAAGCTTGTAAGCCAGAAAACCATTATCGTCTCAATTTTTGAAAAGATGAAATAGAAACAGAGATCAGCAAAGTTATCTTCCTTCTTCCAATAGAAAATGGCAAGTGGTAACAGATTAGAAATCACCTATCTTGAAATTCTACTCTGCTATCTGTGCCGAAATCCAGGTCTTCCCACTGGATGAGTGCCTCCCAGAATTTGCCAAAATTGAACGGTTGTGACAGTTCGTCCATATAATTCAGGTCAGAATTTCCTTGTGGCCCTGGAATCTCAAAAACAACTTCCCTGAATTATTTATTTATTTATTTATTTATTTATTTTTATTTATTTATTTTTTTTTGAGACAGAGTCTCAAACTGTCACCCTGGATAGAGTGCCATGGCATCATAGCTCACAGCAACCTCCAATTCCTGGGCTCAAGTGAGTCTCCTGCCTCATCTCCCAAGTAGCTGGGACTACAGGCACCCGCCACAACGCCTGGCCATTTTTTGGTTGCACCGGTCATTGTTGTTGAATCCAGCAGGCCCGGGCTGGATTCGAACCCAGTAGCTTAGGTGTACGTGGCTGGCACCTTAGCCCGTTGAGCCACAGGTGCTGAGCCACCCTGAATTATTTAACAAACTCATCTTTATGTTTAGCTACTAATCGGGGCCACCAAGATGTTAGTGTCCAATGGTAAAGGGAAGAGCTTTAATTCATGTTTGTTAAGTCAATATAAAGTAATGAGAGTGATTGGGATGTTGTGCCTATAAAAACATATTTTAATTCAATTTCAATAGATTTTCTCATGTTTTCATTTATGGAGAGAAAGATTCTCATTAAATACACAGACAAGTTAGAAATTTTTCCTGTGTCTTCAAATGTCTTCACTTTGGACGATCCTCTTCACTGAAAAAGCATTTTGATTTTATTCCTGAGTGCCCTTATGTTACAGGGTAGACAATATCTGTGAATATAAGCTGAATTTCATTTATTCAAATAATCGACTCCCAGGGGCTCTTCCTTATGTTACAGAGGGAATGGCCTGAAAACAAATAAAAAAAAAGATTAAAAGATTTTTTTCTGTCTCCCCAACTTCTGGGAAACTGGAACTGTCATCCCTGCCTCTGGCCACTGGTAAGAAGGGACAGGAATGTCTCTTGTTCTTTGTGCCATAGGAGATAGCTCAAGGGAATTCTCTGGGCAGATGTCACATGATCATCTTAGCTGAGGATGATCAGCTAAGGATAGGCAGGATAGGCAGAGGTTACAAGATTGTTTTTTAGCCAAAGATGGGATTAATCCGGGTGGAGATCATGAGACTGCCTTGGTCCCAAATGGGATTATGGGATCAACACCTTAAGAAACTCTGTGCTTCTACCCAGAAGCAGGAATTTGGATTTTGAGTCTGCCATTTTCCTCCTTTGCCAGTAAAGTAATAAACTTTTCTTTCCTTCTTCTCAAATGGCTTTGACCTCATTTTCCTGGTATAGCCTTGGGTACAAATGCCGACCTTTCAGTAACACTCAGGGTACTGAAGTCTTCTGCACCAGCCCAGCTGCCGAGACCCACAGAACAGAGGGAACCAGCCAGGTTTCAAGATACTGCTCAATGACAAGATTAATCAATGAGAAACAAAACAGCTGTTTTTCCTCTTCAGTCTCTCTCCCACCAAAAGGGAGGAAGACCTGAGCAAGCCGAGCATGGCCATCAGCGTGTGACTCAGTGGAGATCTGGAATGTCTGCTAAGGTCTTCTGCACATGCCAGATCAAATAGGCGAACATCAGGGCCCGCCCACTGTGGGCCCTGACTCACACTGGAGAGGTAAGGCACGTTGCCTCTGAAGTCGGTATCGGTATCAGGAGACTCATGACCTAGATCTGGAGAGGCATTTGCTTGGTGGTGGTGGTGTTTGCTTTTCAGTTCTTGAGGGCTTTTGTTTATTTTTGGTTGCTGTTTTTTTATTTAATGATGATAAAATAAGCACTCAATATTAAACTTTTGGGAAGAACCCAAAGTTTTTTAAAACAGGAGGAAAATAATCATCATAATCCCATCCAGAAGCAACCGCTGTTTACCACTTCTGTCTTTTATTTCAGAGTTTCTTAACCTCAGCGCAACTAACATTTTGAACTGTTCACTGTTGCATGGGATTGTCTTGTGCCCTGTAGGATGGTCAATAGCATCCCTGGCCTCCAGCTACAGTAGCATTTCAAACTCCAATTGTGATAACCAGAAATGTCCCTAGACATTGTCAAACATCCCCTGGTAGGTAAAATTCTCCTCCTTGGGAGAGGACAATCTCACTGTTTTAGGGAGGATGGTTTTGGCAAGCAGGAGTGACTGTTTGAAATTCATGTATGGGAAATTTTTAGGAAGTACCTTAGGGAGGACTCAATTCCAGATTTCATTTTATAAGTAAGAAGGTTTACAGAAAAGTGAATTACAGAAGGTCACCCAGAGGATTAGTAGTCAAATCTGACTAGTTTCTCATCTACTGATCTTTCCATACTTCTGTTTGTAATTCTTGTAATTCATACTTGATTGTCACATATGCCAGTCACAGTCACAACTGTCTTTGTCTCTGGCTCTTGAATTCAACTTAGTATCAACTTAATATCCCAGTATGCAGTGTAAGTCTTCCCTACTATCTCTGCTTCTCCTGGGCGAATAGTGATTGGCCACAGTGTAGAAGTTTCTTTTACCAAAAGGAAATCTGTTTTCTTAATTTACAGTCTTTCTGCTTAGGAGAACTCAAGAAACTCCTACAAGTTCTTGTGTTTCAAAACCCAGGGTCTCACTTTTTTCTGTTCCTTGTTACTTTTCTGTCTTCACCTGGCAATAACACAATGATTTAGGATACCTTTTCTTCTCTCTTTGTTCTGATCCCTTTATCCATATTCCCGTCCTAAGTTTCTCATCATCATCTCTCCCAGAAAGCCTTTGCTCCTATTCAAATTCAAACCCTTATCATCTTTCATCTGGACTAAGGGAATAGACTTTTTGTTTCTGTTCTGTTCTACAATCCATAATCCATTCTGTATGGAGCTCTTATATTTTTGAAATGTAAATCAGATCATGCCACTCTTCTGCTGAAAATTCTCTCACGACATTCCATTGCACTTAAAATACAAATTCCTGTCCATGGCCTATAGGGCCTTATGTCTTGTTTGTTTGTTTGTTTAGATATAGGGGTCTCACTCATTATGTTGTGGAGGCTGGTCTTAAACTCCTGGCCTCAAAAGCCATCCTCCCACCTTAGCCTTTCGAAAGGTGGTGGCAGCCAGGCCTCACGTCTTCAAAGCCCCCTCCGTCCTCTGCTCTATCACACTGGCCTTGTAGTTGTCCTTAGGCATTCCAAACTCTGCTTGTCTCAGGGTTTTGCTCTTATCTGTTCCTCTACATGGAATGTTCTCACTCTGTGTTCCTGTGCCTGGCTCCTTCTTATCATCTAGGTTTCATCTCAAAAGTCAGTTCTATAGAGAAGATCCCACCCGATTAGTGTAATCGCTCCTGCCTGTACCTGAGTCCCTCTGGATTATATCACCCAGTTTCATGGTCTTCATGGTATTTATCGTGATCTCAGTCCAAATGATCCTATTTATTACGTTACTTTTTGTTGTCTTCCTTTCCCATCTCTCACCAGAACATGTCTGTTTCCTTCATTGTTGATACCCGCAAAATACTTTTGAATGAATGAATGAACTGATGAATGAATGAAAACCCCACAAAACACTTCTGCAAATATAATTAAGGATCCTTGGGATCATCCCCCTATACAGATCCACATCCCAGCCCTTCTCCCTTTTTATGATACTGCATTATATAGTAGGCAGAGTCATCTCTAAAGCACAAGAGTTCATTTGGCAACATCGACTTAATAATCCATGCCCCATCTGACTCTGAGTGAGTCACTTAGATTTCATAAAATTTCCCAGTTTTATAAAATGTTGCTAATCCTGCTTTCTTTTCTGGCCTTAGTCACAGATTCATCTACCTGACTAACATCATCTAATAGTCAAAAGGACCCAAGGAAGCAGTTACTAAGAGGACTTCCTTTATTTGCATAGGATTACTCCTAATGTTCCCATCATCAAGATGTGAGAACAAATGAGATACTATCTGTATTTTAATGTTATTAAGAAACATTCATTCTCAAAATAAATGCCCAAAAAGCTTATGCATTTCTCATAAGTCAAGGGAAATTCACTTGTTTAAGACATTTATCGGCTCAGTGCCTGTGGCTCAAGCAGCTAAGGCACCAGCCACGTACACCTAAGCTGGCGGGTTCAAATCCAGCCCGGGCCCGCCAAACAACAATGACGGCTGCAATCAAAAAATGGCCAGGCATTGTGGAGGGCGCCTGTAGTCCCAGCTGCTTGGGAGGTGGAGGCAGGAGACTCGCTTGACCCCAGGAATTGGAGGTTGCTGTGAGCTGTGATGCCACGTCACTCTATCCAGGGTGACAGCTTGAGGCTCTGTCTCAAAAATAAAAAAAAAAAAAAGACATTTATCCAGGGTGGCTCAGTGGGTAGGGTGCTGGCCCCATATACTGAGGGTGGCAGGTTTAAACCAGGCCCCAGCCAAACTGCAACAACAACAAAAAGAAATACAGATGCCCGTTCTGGTGGGCATCTGTAGTCCCAGCTACTGGGACGCTGAGGCAAGAGAATTGCCTAAGCCCAGGAGTTGGTGGTTGCTGAGAGCTACGTAACGCCATGAGCTACTGAGCGCGATAAAGTGAGACTCTGTCTCTACAAAAAAAAAAAAAGACAGTTATCCAAAGATTCCAACTCAGAATTCAGGAATATTTAGGAATAAAGGAGTTGAGTAAAATTTAGGACTTTTCTATATCCTATGCTTTCTGGAGCCTTTATCTGTCCTCCTGAAATGTTAGAGAGTAGGGAGATCCCTTATAAATCACCTAATACAACTCCCTTATTTTACAGATGAGAAAGTAACACCCACGAAGACATATATAACAGTTCTTCAAGCTTGTGAGTGATTCACACCAGCTCCCTCCACTGTCACTGCAGGGGACTTTTCTGTCATATCCCTCTGCTTCCTGTGTGCTATCATTCAGTTATCCTCCTTTAACTTCCAAAGGTCAGGATGGAAACCAGGAAGAGACAGTGAAATGCTAAGATCAAGATCTCACCAAGAAAAAACACATAATTTTGTCCTACTATTTCAACTTTGGTCTTTTGATGAGAAACAACCACCCTTGTTGAAAGCTTGCAAGTATGCATCTGGAAAGAATTCAGGTCAACATGGTCAACATTTTAAAACCTTGGCTAACTTGGACACCAGCCCTCTGGAATGCTCAGCAAGCTGGAACAACACAGGACTCAGAAGTAGCCTGGGGCAAAAAACTTAAAAAAATTTTTTTTTTACCTTGGAAAGTATTTTTAGTAAGAAAGAGTTGCCTTTAAGGATTCAGCAATAAATGGTTACAGTTAAATACTAGACAAAAACAACACCCAGTACAATGGATCAGTCAACTCTCATGGGGAAAAGAAAAAATAAGCACTAAATCTTTTAAAATATCAAGACTTTGAAGAATCTAAAGTAAAGAACATATGCCAGGCAGAGTGGTTCATGCCTATGATCATACCACGTTGGCAGGGCAAAGCAGGAAGATCACTTGAGGCCAGAAGTTCAAGACATGCCTGAGCAATATAGCAAGACCCCATGTCTATAAATAATAGAAAAAGTAGCCAAGTGTAATGGCATATACCTATAATCCCAGCTACTTGGGAGGCTAAGGCAGGAGGATCTCTTTTGCCTAGGAGTTTGAAGTTGCAATGAGCTATGATGATACCACTGAACTCTAGCCCAGGCAAAAGAATGGCACCTATGTCCAAAAAAGAAAACAGAGGCAAACCTGTAAGGAATAACAATAAATGTATTCTAGTACCTTCAAGATCTAATAAATAAATAAAGTCAAGAATACATATGCTGTGGATCATGAAGAAAGCTTAAGTTAGGTGCTTTCTGCCCTGTTTGAGAAAGCAGAGCCAAGAAATTCATTGTAAATGAATTTTTTAAAGGATTTCCATTTATAAAGGTTAAAGGGAATACTTAGGCATAAAATTCAGTTGGTTTGAAAATTGAATATGTTTTCAGATAGCTGAAGGCATACACCAGTACTTAGTTGCTCTCAACATAAATGCATTGAAAAGATAAATTGAAAAAGGAGAAATTGAGATGGCTCCATGTAGAACTGGTGGCATGATTTTTAATCATTACATGTCCAGGGCTCCAGAAATTCAATTACCTCTAAGACAGAATTCTAGATGATAGTAGCTTTAGTAGTTTTTGCACATTGAATTGTCTACTTCATACTGGGGAGAAAAATTTACAATAAGCCTTTAAAATGTCCAAGCTGGGTAAAAAGACATCAGCAAAAGTACAGGCAAGCTCTGGTAAAATATGAGCACACTGCTACAGTGTAATTCTACTTTCTCTTCTATTTCATGCTTTGCTTTATTCCTTTTTTGTCCTTCCAAAATCTAAGGTAGAGAAAAATAGAGAATCTATAACTGGATTATTTCACAAATAAATAGATGTCTTCTTATATAGAATCAAAATCAAGAGAGATATGTAACTCTACATCCAGTTTTCTTCATCTTGGGATGGCTAAAATGGCAAAAAAACAAATAAATAAATAATTATGTGGCAACTGATATGTGAATACATTATACTCTGTACCCTTGAACCTTTTATTTTAAAATGTACAGACGTGAACCCTAAAAAACGCATTCTATGCATGTATCCATGTCTAGGGCAATGCATTGTCTTCATAAAGTTTTTTCTTTTTTTGCAGTTTTTGGCCAGGGTCGGGTTTGAACCTGCCACCTCTGGCATATGGGGCTGGCGCCCTACTCACTGAGCCACAGGCGCCATCCCTTCATAAAGTTTTAGGCAGTAACAAATTTGACAAAAATCAGTCTGCATTGTGTTATTACCATGCACTGGCAATTCTAAACAATGTCAGCGATGAAATACACCTCCCTGAAAAACATATTTTGTTGGTTTAAGTTCTAAGCAATTGTTGCAGTTACTGTTGAGTTTTAATAATATATATGTAAACTATAAATTGGTACATTTTATTACTTATCCTTTGATATACGTTGTATTCCATATGGAAGTGAAATTGAAGAATTATACAATCTGTCCCCACCATATGCAGACTCAGTACCATGGTTTGAATGTTTGCCTACTCCCCAAATTCATATGTTGAAGTCTACATCTGCAATGTGATAGTATTTGGAAGTGAAGCCTTTGGAAAATCATTAGGTCATGAAGGTGAAAACTTCATGGATGGGGTAAACACTCTCATAAGCGATATGAGATATGACCCACTTCCTGCTCTCTCCCATGTAAGGATACAAGAGAAAGATGCCATCTGCAAACCAAGGAGAGGACTCTCAGCAGACAGGAGGTCTGTGAGCACCTTGATCTTGGCCTTGCAACCTCCAGAACTGTGAAAAATCAATGGTTAATCATTTTTTAATCATTCAGTCTACAATATTCTGTGGTAGCAGACCACATGGACTGACACACTCAGCTGCACACGTTTGTTTCAAAATCAGTTTCATGAGAGTCGAGAACAATCTTTGTTCCTTTCAGGTTCTGTACATCTCTTCAAGTCTTTGGTTCTTTTTCAGATTACTTGGTCTTCCTGAGGTTTCATATTGTGATGAGAGGTAAAGTGCTCAGTTAGGTTCATATTGAGGACAGCAAACTGGAAAGAAAGGAGTCATTCCTGAGTTTCTTTTCTGTTTCTGGAATAACTTCTCCTGAATTCACATGGCAGTCACAACAGAACTGGATAATGACTTACCGGACATAAACCTCATTGTGGCCAAAGATATGACAATGTGAAAACTACAGCCAATACTCACTATGGCATTTGGGTAAAAGTCAAAAAAATTAATCCCAAATCCTTATTTGGGAAAATCAATCTCCAAACATTTGCACGTGGTTCTTTGTGTGCACTTTTTTTTTAAACTTGGAAAAAATTTACTCCTCCCTTTCGTCAATTTTGAAAAGATTCATTGATGGAAAATGCTGCAGATTGTAAGTTTAACAATGGGAAGGCTTTTCCAGACACAGTGGAGTACTCATTCTAAAGTTGTGCATGCAAGAAAGACAAATTTTAAAAAGTTAATCTCAGCCAGGTGCGGTGGTTCACGCCTATAATCTTAGCGCTCTGGGAGGCCCAGGAGGGCAGATTGCTTGAGCTCACAAGTTCAACACCAGCCTGAGCAAGAGTGAGACCATATCTCTCAGAAATAGCTGGGCATTGTGGCGGGCACCTGTAGTCCCTGCTACTCAGGAGGCTGAGACAAGAAGATAGCTTGGGCCTAAGAGTTTGAAGTTGCTATAAGCAATGATGCCATGGCACTCTACCAAAAGTGACAAAGTGAGACTCTGTCTCAAAAAAAAAAAAAGTTAATCTCAACCTTTGAAGTACTGAACTATCCAAAAGAAAACACAGACACAAGAAAATCTGTAGATATTTCTTTTTACTGAGACTATTTTTCTCTTCTTAGTTAACTTATTTCCTGTAGGGAAGTCTTAAATGAAATTAATCAGATGCAAACTTCCAAAGAGACAGAATCAACTTTGCAAAGTGTGCATGCTTTAAAATTCTGTGTGTAGTCTTTAAAATTTTGTAGGCAAGCTTTAAAATTTTTCCTTGAAGATCACTGCACAGAACTAGTGGAAAAGACCAATAAATATGCAACCACAAATATAAGAAAATGGACATTTACATTTAAAAAGTGAAGCAGGCTCGGCGCCTGTGGCTCAATGGGCTAAGGCGCCAGCCACGTACACCTGGGCTGGTGAGTTCAAATCCAGCCTGGACCCACCAAACAACAATGACGGCTGCAACCAAAAAAAAAAAAAAAAGTGAAGCAAATTTTGAAGGAGGCCATCAGCACCACCAAATATGCTGGTCTGACATTACTGGAAGAAATCAAATTGTTTGAATGCCTCCATCATATTCACCAAGAACTACTTGTTCTACAACAAAAGTTCGAATAATATTAATGTTTTCAATCATTCAATGGTTTTCTCTCAATTTTTTTACTAGAAAAATTCTAGACATGTTCCCCAAAGACAGGATTATCAATTTATGATATTTTCTAGTGAAGATATTTTAGTGGAACTTTTCTGAGTAACAAGACATATGAAAGCCACTATAATTGATTTGAAAAAAGTGGAGATATTGCCAACTTCACATTTGTAGAAACTACTGTGCAATATGATTTTTCAAAGAAAAAAAAACCCCTACTTTTATTCTGTATTTTAAAATCAGGCAAAGCTTCCTGCCTCCTCTTGTAACAGAATTTTTATGATTTCACCAAAGATATCCTTATGTTTAAGATTTTGTGAATCACTTATATATCTGTTATTTATGTAAAAGAAATCTTTTCAAATCAAAATTGATAAAAAATAAAAGTTTTTAGATTAACTATGAGTGTAAATAGTTGACTAATCTGGCTAAGCCGTCTATTGAAACTAACTATCTAAAAAGATCTTTTTTTTTTTTTTTTTGAGACAGAGCCTCAAGCTATCACCCTGGGTAGAGTGCCGTGGCATCACAGCTCACAACAACCTCTAATTCCCAGGCTCAAGCGAGTCTCTTGCCTCTGCCTCCCAACTAGTTGGGACTACAGGCGCCCACCACAACGCCCAGCCATTTTTTGATTGCAGCCGTCATTGTTGTTTGGCGGGCCCGGGCTGGATTTGAACCTGCCAGCTTAGGTGTACATGGCTGGTGCCTTAGCCCATTGAGCCACAGGCACCGAGCCTAAAAAAGATCATTTTAATGGAATCATTGACCAATTTCCCAAAGTTAAATCTTAAAAACAGAGACCATAATATTGCTATACATTATTGCATCAGACACACATAAAAGTATAGGGGATTTATTTTTTCCTTTTTTAACCCAAAATACATTAATGCAATTACAAAGTATTCATTCTGAGGAAGGAGAAGAAGCCAGCCACTTAAAGGGCAGGGCTACACTCATTCAACGTACAGAGCAGTAAGCTCAGATACCCTGAGTTATAAAAGACTGTGATGTTTGAAGAATTCAGAGGGGGGCAAACGTGGCTAGAGTAAAGTGGAAAGTGTCCTGGGTTGTGACTTGGGAAGTAGGCAGAGAACAGGTCATGTGACACCCTGTAGGCTCTAGCAATGGATTCAAGTTTTATTTTAGCCACAGAAAAGAAACTATGGAAATATTTTAAGCAGGAAAGTGGAGTGATCAGATTTATGTTTCTAAAGGGTAATTCTGGCTGCAGTGCTGAAAATAGATTGAAGGGGAGTCAGAGTGAAAATATAGAGACCGATACGAAGTCTATCTCAATACTCTAAAGGGAGGGGATTGTGGCTCGGGATACACCACGGCAGGAGAGATGGAAAGGAGTGGGTTGACCTGACAGCTAGCAGATAGATCTGGGAACTATATTCGAGGCAGAACTGACAGGATTTGCTCCTGGGTTGGAGGGAAGGAGTGAACAAGAAGAGGAGAAATCAAGAAGTTCCAGGTTTCTGGCTTAATCAGTGCATGGTGATATTTTTGGTTGAGATGGGGGGAAAACTAGTTTAATGAGAAAAATTCTTGTCTTCAGGCTCAAAGTCAACCTCACAAGATAAGGTATAAATATAAAGATAAAATGCAAAGCAATGCCCTCATCTTTTAAAAAAGAAATCATTGTATGTGAAGGAAACCAAGTGAAGTTCTAGCTCACATTTTCATTTTACACATTAGAAAGCTGAGGCCTGAAGAGTCAAGATGATTTGTTCAGTGTATTGGTGCCTGGGTTGGAAGTCACCTCCTAGGTCAGATTCTTTGGCTGTAGTACTCTAGCGACCTCATGCAGATTTTTGTAACTTTTTTATTTTTAGAATTCTTTCCCTTTACACCCTCTTGCAATTTTTTGGCTCTATCTGCTAAGATCCTATGACCTCGCTTCTTCCTAAGGGTATAGACAGTGATGCCAAGAAGGGTCTTCCTTCTTTCAGAGCTTTTAGGCTAGTCATATCTTGTTCCCAAGAAGCACGTGGAATGCTGTCAATCCGGAAATTTTCATCCATCAAGCTTTCTCTTCTAAAGTCAATACCCCTGAAACCCACCGTGAAAGCCTTCTAGGCTCTTCAAGAGAAGTTTAGTTATTTAAACATTTCATTCAGCCAAATATTGAGTATCCACTATTCTGTAGGCAATGAATGATACAAAAGGATAATATTTGATTCTTGGTACCAAGTCATCTTTTTTTTTGAGACAGTGTTGCTTTGTTACCCTTGGTAGAGTGCTGTGGCGTCATAGCTCACAGCAACCTCAAACTCTTGGGCACAGAGATCCTCTTGTCTCAGCCTCCCAACTAGCTGGGACTATGCTATTTTTAGAGGCCAGGGTCTCACTCTTGCTCAGACTGATCTCGAACTTGTGAGCTCAGGCACTCTACCCGCCTAGGCTTCCCAGAGTGCTGGGATTACAGACATGAGCCGCCGGACCCTGCAATAACAAGAAGTCTTCAATTTGGTTGGAGAAATTCAGATACTGATGTAAAAACTGATAAGTGACAATGCTGGTTGTCTTAAAGATTTGTCATCAAAATGGGCAATGAGCACAATAAGAACTATGACATTTCAGAAAAGTTAGCCATTTTTGTGGGTGAGAGAAATTAAAGTTTAAGAGGCTAGAGATGGAAATGGAAGAGAAATTTGGCTTTGAAAAGTAGAAAAGGAGGGCAGATTTGAAGCAAGAGAAAACAATTCAGTTCAAGGCCCGGTCAGTCTAAAAAACAGGATCAGGAGTCTGAAATGAACATAAGCAGTGTTGGTGGCTGGATGTAATGGAGGCAGCATAGCTGAGAACAATAACAGCTAATTACTATCCATATATTAACTCACTGAAGCATTGCAACAAGTCTACAAGGAGCTACTATTCTAGCTTCATTTTGCATAGGAAAAAATTGAGGCACAGAAGGGTTGTTTGTTTGGTTTTGAGACAGAGTCTCACTTCAACCACCCTGGGTAGAGTGAGGTAGCATCATAGCTCACAGCAACCTCAAACTCTTGGGCTCAAGCAATCCTCCTGCCTCAGCCTCCTGAATAGCTTGGACTATAGGAATGCACCACTGCACCCAGCTAGTTTCTTCTAATTTCAGTAGAAACAGGGTCTTGCTCTTGTTCAGGCTGTTCTGGAACTCCTAAGCTCAAGCAATCCACCCGCCTCAGCCTCTCAGAGTGGTAGGATCACATGCATGAGTAACCTTTCCCAGCCCAGAAGTGTTATTTAACTTGCCTCCATCACACATTGTAGTGCCAAGTTTAAGTTCAGCTCTAGAGTTTGTGCCCTCAACCATCACAACATGTGGCCTCTCATGTGAGCCCTAGTGGTTTATAACAGCCAAAGGGAAGGGCATCAAAATGACCATGACAAAGTTCCAGGAATAGTGAGTAGAGACAAAAATAAACAACTAGCAACAAGGCACTGGAGAGACAGAGTCAGATTGCAAAGACAAGCAGGCTTAAGAGCCAACATCAAAACAGTTTAAGGATGAAGATAAACATTGAGAACAGGTTCTGGAAGGCATAGCGCCTGACTTGGAGGATTAAAAGAAAAAAGTCATAAGACAAGGAAAGGCAAAAATGAGCTTCCCCGAGGCAGATTCCAGGCAGAAAGCTGGTCTAGCTGCCCTTCATTTCCCTACTCAAGTGGCTACCTCTGCTCTTGTATTTTAAGGAAGTCATGCCAGTCTCCAACCTGAAAGTAAAATGGAATAAAATTTGATAGTACAGATCCAGCAGGGACTGCTTAGAGTCACCAAGAACCCATCTTCCTAACCCCCACTTCCCAGGGAAAAGGACAAGTAAGAAGACACAGGGCCAGCTTGATATATCAGATTGTGAAACACTGAAATTCATGGTGAGTGACTGGAAATTGATCTTGGAGGTAATATGGAGCCGCTGAACGTTATTGAGGAGGAAGTAAGGAAACAAAATTGGCATATCACGTATCCTCCCCTGACTGGGGTTTCCAGGTTAGATCAGAGGGGAAAAGCAGGCAATAAGTGGTTAAGTTTAAATGCAACCAAGGCAGGAAGACATGCTCAAGAGGATGTGAGAAGGCAATTCAAACCATGACAGAAATATGAGTTTCCAGAAGAAATCCAAACTTTCAAGGATGGCTTATGGAAACTCTTGGGTAGTTTCTTCCTGCAGTGCTAGTATTTGAGAAGGCATAGGGTGCTTTTGTGGCACACTTAAAAACATGCTGAAAAGATGAGTCTCTTGAAACAGAAGTGAACCGTGTAATTTTAGGTAGATGCATAGTTTCCCCTGAGAACATTCTTTCATCTGTGATAAACATAGCTCTAAGCAGCATCCCACATGATTCATGTGGTTGTAACACACCTAACTAGTTTTTGTTGGGTTTTTTTTTCCTGAGATAACCAGTGAATCAACTGCCTTTGTCTAAGAAATGGGACAATTTGCAAGGATCAATTTAACACAGAATAGATACACTTGAAACAAGAGTAGCAATAATGAAAATAAAGCATTTCTACTCTGGTATAAAGAAATAATAATCTTGGAATCATTTCAGGCTTTATAGCAGGGTGTCAACTACGTTATTGGTCTTTGGTCTTTTTTATTTCTTAACTTATATTTTAGGATTTTTTTTGTTGTTTATACATTTAGAGTAAAAACCTAAAAGTTGATTCAAAAACAATCTTTACAATCTTGTGCCTTCGCTTCTCCGCTTCTTCATTCAATCCACAGTTAAAGTAAACATCAGAAGTTAAACTAGATATCTCACAGGAGCTCAATATATAAGATTCTATGAATATTTTTATAAAGATTTTTCTGATGATGCTCTTTGAAATATTTGAGATATTTCTATGTATGTTAAAATAATATATAGACTCAGATATTAAACACAAATTTAGCAAGTTACATATTCTATATCTGTATTGGTTTTGAATAAATCAATCATAATTTCTTCGTGGATGTGTATCCATACAGTTGAAAAATTTCCCAGAATATTCATACGTGTAATAAATCATATCCAAGAGCTTTCTTTGGGGGAGCTCTTCTAGAATGCTCATGCAGCACCATATCCATATCCCCACCACCTTTTCTGTGCACGCTGTCTATACCCGTTATTCAAGGTTAGGTCCTAATGTCATATTTCTGTTTCATGAGCCTACCCCCTGACCATAGTAGGCTGGATCAAAGAAGTCATCTCACTTTGGAATTTGGAATTGGAAAAGAGAGAATAAGAGACAGCTATCTCTTTCCATGTAGTTAAAGGTGAAACATCTAAAGTTGGGAAATTTCAGCAATTGTATTTTTCCACCTGTATACAGAAAAGTAGAAAAACCTAGTGCACAGAGAAACTTGCACACACACACACATACTCACACGTACATGAAATCAGTTGCACAAAGGAGCAGAGGTTGTCTAAGTCACAGGTACAGTTTGTTCCTGAGATTTAGCTGTTTCTCTGCTTTAGATTTTATGAGAGTGTCCTGTAACCTTATCATAAATTCTCATTGTTTGTATAAACTATCTCAAATAGGTCTGTTCTGAGTTTGTATTTCCAGAATGGTAACTCACATGACAAGTGAGGCTGTGTGGATTGCATCCCCCATGAATTCATCAGATTGGCTCAGTGCTGGGAGCAGCATTCTTCACTTAAAGCAGCAGTGCACACTAGTGGATTGCCAGGCCATACTCTCTTTTCCTTCTATTAAACCCCTAGTTTCTGAAGCAGAGAAATGTGAATTGTACTGGCTGCCTACAGATTCCTCTAGAGACAGAGATCTCACCTTGGTTTTCTCAAGATCTCCCAAACCCTTCTCAATGTACTCAGTATGAGCTGTGCTGGTTCTCCAGATGGGTACTCTCCACAACAAGATGCTCAGTTTCCTTCCAGTGAAGCAAGAGAGAGCACTTGATCTCAAGCCTCCTCCAAGGCTAGGGAAGAAGCAGGACTTGATGCAGAATGTTGCTTCTTCCTTTCACAAAGCTTAGCATCTCCTTTCCCTACGCCCAATCCCCACCTGCATCCTAAGTCCTCTCTTTACAGCAGATTAAGGGATGAGCCAGTTTGACACAATAATAGGATCCTCTGCTCCATATAGCCTGGACCTACACAGGTGTACTGACTCCCTCTTAGGAATCCAGAACCATTGGGTCATTAAAAATAACTTGTTTTGCCTCTTTCTTCTTAGGTGTTCCTCAACACTCAGAGACTTTAGTTTCATCGGCAAACTCGAAGAAGACTACATTTGCATTTTCTCTTTCTGAGGATTAACTTGACTCTACTCAAAGAAATTAAAATTCACTATTGCACTCATTTTGAAGTTTTGTCATAGTCTATGATCTAAAGTTGCTACCGCTGCCTATCAGCCTGGCCTCTCAGAGTCTTCCTCATCCCACATCAACAGTTCTTTCATAGAGTCATGGCCATGGCCTCAAAATGAACCTGGCTTTAACTCTGGAAAAGCATTTTAAATCAAAACTTCTGCTTCTAGTGCTGGAAGACTAGGCATTAGGAACTAATCATCACACAAAAGATGGCTAAGATTTCAAAAGATGAAAATCTTGGAAGTATCAAAGGATGATAGAGCACTAATGAACTACTCATCTTAGATACAGAAGGGATAACAATCCAGAGAAAGAAGTGAATACTGGCCAATTTTTAAATTGGGGCTATTTTGCATTTGGAGAGAGGTGGCCAAAAGGCTGAGCTGCAATTCTGGTACGTTCACAGAGTTTACATGGAGAAGTCAGTGTTTAGATAAAGGGACGGTACGAATTTAGTAAACTATCTTTCACTTTGGACCGAAAGCTCAAAGAGCTGCACCCTAGAATTAAGAGTAATACAGAAGTAAAGTATTCTTTTTATGAAGTCTGAATATGGTGAGTTGCTGTAAAATATAAAATTTGGAACACAGATTAACATCATTCTGAGTTATTAGTGTCCCTAGGCACTTAACTATTAAAAATCCCCTTTGGTGAGAAAAATAACATTCTAAGCTTCAAATGATTCATGCACATTATGCTTAAAAAATTATTTGCCAAAAAAAGTGCAGCCAATACGTAATCAAAAGTAATCTGGCATATGTGAAAAAGAGACATTGTAAATGTAAACCACAAACAAAGAAAATAGACTCTAGATGCTCTGGATACTGAAATTATTAGATAAAGAAAAAAATGACTGTGCTTGCTATGTTTAAGGAGCTGAAAGTCGAGCTTAAAAATTCTAGCAGAAAGCAAAGGGCCAATTGTTTATCTAATAACTGAAAATTCTGATAGCTAAAATTAAGAACTCAATAAACAAACTAACTAGTTACTAAACATAGTTGAAAAAAGAATTAGTGACCTGGAAGACAGGCCACAAAAATTATCCAGAATTAGGTGGCACCTGTGGCTCAATGGAGTAGGGCGCCCCCCCCATATACCAGAGGTGGTGGGTTCAAACCCAGCCCCAACCAAAAACTACAAAAAAAAATTATCCAAAATGAAAAGACATTAAGGAAAAAAATACAAAAGAGGAGACAAGAGGCATAGGAAATACATTGTAATTGCAGTGAAAAGTGCACTTTTCACTGCAATTGCAGAAGAAAAGAAATAGGTAAGAGAGCAGAGGCATGCTGCAAAAAGACAATATTCTGGAACTAATAGAATACAACATTTATCACCTGCTTGTGCTGAAGAAATATATGGTGCAAGATGAATTTAAAAAAATCAAAGAAGAGGAAAATATGTATCCTGGCTGCATCCATTTATACACTCCCCTTCCCATTTGTTTGTCATTTATTGGTCCACACAGAACCAACTGTCTCTGCTCTATTATTTATTTCCTAAAGTGAGGTCGACTCAGCTCCACAGCTCTCTTGCATGACTGTGTAGCCCTCAGCCACATAAAATATTCTATTGCTCCCACCTTGCCCTGGGCTTTCAGGAAACTCAATGGGCTAACATCTCCTTCGTTCCTACTTGGTGGTGCTCGTGTAGAAATTTATTCTGGGTTCTACCTTGTTTACCAGACCTGATTTTGTGTGCTTCTCTGATCCTCCCCACCAAAACCTCCTGGTGAGGTGGGAGGGTAGGAGTCTTTTGTCCTCCATAGTTAGAACTTGGGCAGAGCCCTTATCTGGGATCCTAGTCTTCAATCTCTCCTCATTCCCTCCTTTCTCCTAAAATATTTTCTGTAGCTGCATGTGGGAAAAACTGGTTTAGTCTAATGTTTTTTTCTCATAAATTTTGTTTTTTATATTCAGACCAATGACTCTATTACCCAAAGGATGGACATTTGAACCTTCTAAGTGTTTAACTGGATCACTTTCTCCCAGAGGTAATAAATGCCTTTGGATAAAACAATATAAAAACAAAGAAACAAGAAAATCAGCCTGGGAATAAACTTGAATGGATGTCTCAAGATACGCTTTTACAGGCGGAGCCTGTGGCTCAGTGAGTAGGGCGCTGGCCCCCTATACCAAGGGTGGCGGGTTCAAACCTGGTCCCGGCCAAACTACAAAGCAGGCATTGTGGCAGGTGCCTGTAGTCCCAGCTACTCAGGAGGCTGAGGCAAGAGAATCACCTAAGCTGAAGAGCTAAAGGTTGCTGTGAGATGTGACGCCACAGCACTCTACCGAGGGCAACAAAATGAGACTCTGTCTCTAAAAAAAAGATATGCTTTTAGAACAAATGAAGCTAAAAGTCTTAAGTCTGAACTAATGCATGTGCTTGCACACATAAACACACACACATATACACATATATTTTCTATGTGCATATACATGTGTCATATGTATGTATACATGTGTTGTATACACACACATACACAGACATCATTTAGGTGCACAAGTTTATCACAGCAAAAGTTTTTCTTAAGAGACAGGCTCTTGCTATGTTGCCTACACTGTAATGCAGTGGTTATTCACAAGCACAATCATGACACGCACTACAGCCTCAAACGCCTACGCTCCAGCAACCCCTCTGCCTCAGGCTCCTGTGTGGCTGGGACTACAGGCACGCACCACCATGCCCAACTTGAATCTGCTATTCACAAAATTATGTGGATTTTTGTTCAATATGTAAATGCCTTCTAACTAACTTTTTGATGTTCTGGACTCTTATTTTAACATATTCTAAAATAGGCATATAATTATATAATTTTTGGCCTTTTCCAGTCTGCATGATTTTCACCAGTCCTTTACTAGTTCAAAAAATAGTAGGGAGTGATTTTGCAATTACAGTCTTCTCTCAGTGTCCATGAAGGATTGGTTTCAGGACCTCCCTCCGCTACCAAAATCTGCAGATGCTCTGGTCTCTGATGTAAAATGGTGCAGCATTTCCAAATAACCACGGCACATCCTCCCATACACTCTAAACTCTCTCTACATCATCATAACCCTTAGCAGAATGCAAAGGCTATGTAAGTAGTTACTATACTGTATTGTTTAGAGAACAATGACAAAGAAAACTGCCTGTGCATGTTCAACACAAAGGCTATTTTTTCCCAGGTGTTTTTGATCCATGATTAATGAAATCCATGAATATGGAACCCACGGTTACAGAGGGCTGACCGTATTTTCCTAATCCTGTGAGAAATCTATCATGTAAATGTAACAAAGGTAACACTGCAGGCCCACCTACCTTAGAAACTCAAAAAATTTAGGTTGGACCCCCTGAAAGGGGTGGGGAGAAGTACATTGGGACCGAGAGCATACATTTTTAGATCCTGCTTCAGAACCTTCAGGAGCATGATACCTTAGTCTGTTTGGCCTGCTCTAGTGAAGTACTATACTCTGTGTGGCTTGTTCAAACCAGAAACGCATTTATTACAGTTCTGGAGGAAGGAAGCCCAAGATCAAGGCACCGGCAGAGGGTGTGTGGCGAGGCATGCTTCCTCCCACCTTCCCCTCGAGTCTTCACGTGGTGGGTGGGGCCAGCTGGCACTCTTTTTTAGAAGGGCAGCCTTTTTTATAAGGACACTAGTCCCATTCATGAAAGTTCCCTCTTTATGCTCTAATTACCTCCCCGAGGCCTCACCCTATAATAACATCACCTTGGGGCTTAGGCTTTCAACAGATGAATTTTTCGAGGGACACAAACAATCGGACCATGACAGAAGGTTCCCTAAGTTCTGGGGTGGGGAAGGGAGGGAAGCGCCCCCAAGGAAACAGGAATACTGAAGAACCCGGGCTCCCTCTCAGTTCTCAGAGAGCACTCAAAGAACACGGAGGTATAGGGACCTCAAGGTCACCGTCTGGGGTTTCACAGTGCCATCATCACCTAGTGACAGCCTGGGTCTGGCTGACAGAGGTGGGACAAGCAGAGGAGAGGCCCCTTCTCCTCACATTAGAAGCAGCCTGGTGATGACAGCCTGGCAGCAGTGGCAACCGCAACAAGTTCTCTTACAACAAGCCAGGGACCAAACAAACAACAGCAGCGGTGGCAGCAGGGAAACAGAATCTGTGCGAGCCTGCAGGGAGCGGGCGGTGTCTGCAAAGGCACAGCGGCAGTGCTGGCAACTGCAGCACAGGGGCTGGCAGCAGGAAAAGCGTGAGTCACCAGTCACCCGGGTCTAGGGAAGGGCAGCAGGGGGAAGGAGGAGGGCAGAGGAAAAAGGCCGCTCTCCTACTGGTAAACATCCCCCAGATAAGCAGAGCCAAACCAAGGCGGGCCAGAAGGCCAACCTGCAGTCACCGGGCAGATTTCTGGGCCCTACCACGGAGCAGCTGCATCAGAATGTCTGGGCGTAGAATCCAGAAGTTTGCATTTTAAACAAGCTTTTAAGGGGATTTGCAAGGGGTACTGCCCATAAATGTGAACTTGGAACCTTGCCTCCAGCCCTGACTTGTGGAGAGCTCAAGGTTAGCCTTCTCTACAGCCATACCCTCCAGGGTTAGGGTCCAAGGGGATGAGGGAACATGCCCCAGGGCATATAAGGACCCACATACACACACACACACACACACACACACACACCCAAACCATGCGTCTGGTCTCCAGAACACTGGGTTCTCTCCCAAAGACATTGAGAATAATTCCATGTCCTCAATGGGCTCCTCACCTATGCCTGTTCTGCAGGTCAGCCACACCACACAGTGTGCTCGAGTCTAGGAGCAAGGGTTTGATTGTCAAGGGGCAGCTTCTTGGTGGGCACAGAACTTGGACTTGTATGTTGGGCTGACCACATGTGCTCTGGGCTTGTCACACTGGGCAAGAGCAGGAAAAGAAGGGGGGCTTCCTCCCATACTCTGTACTTGCTCCCATGTGCACAGATTTTAGGGACATCTACTTCCTAACCAGATACTCGCTCATTAATTTTAGCTATCTTTTGTTTGAATTCATAGCGGTTTTAGTTTTCTTCGATTTTGTCTCGTTTTGCTTTGTTTTTAAGTACCAGAAAGAAAAAGAAAAGCTCTTAGGCTCAAAATCACCAATTATAAAATGAATAAATTCTTGAGTTTTGTTTTTTTTTTTCTTTCTTTTTTTTTTCACCCTCGACAGAGTGCCGTAGCCTACAGCAACCCCAAACACTTGGGCTTAAGTGATTCTCTTGCCTTAACCTCCCGTTAGCTGGGACTACAGGTGCCCACCACAACACCCAGCTATTTGTTTGTTGCAGTTGTCATTGTTGTTTAGCAAGCCCGGGCCGGCTTAAACCCGCCAGCCTCAGGGTGCCCCACTCACAGAGCTATCGGCACTGAGCTGAATTTTTGAGTTTAATTCTGCTATCACTTTACAAGCTTCACTTCTTACTATGGCAGATGCAGTTTTGAGGAACAAACCTTGCATGATTAGGTAGCATCTGAAAACTTTGAATTTATAGAGTTCATTTAGTTTAAGTGATCTGTATTAAGTACTTTCTTTTCTGTGTCACTGGTCGTCCTACCCAGTGAGAGCAATAAGATATGAAGAATATTCTCAGAGCAAAGCCATTAGACAAGTCAAGTCGTACACATGAAATGCAGAAATAACAGCTGTGCAAGGGAGTCTGTTATTTTAAGCTCTAAAGAGAAGCCCCAGACAATGCAGACTGCAGTAGGAATTTGACAAATCTTCAACAATATCCTCTCCTGTTCTCAGTGTTGTCGCCTTCTAGAGGGTACAAATACATACTCTCCCTCATCCCCCCACCCCCACTCCCCAAACAAGGTCCTGGTGCTTTTAAGATTCAACAAGTAGCAAGACTAGTGAACAACACCAGGCAACAACACTGTTGTAGTCTGCAGGTAAGGATTTTTCTTTTCCTGTGAGCAAGGAGAGACACGCAACAGTTCAAAATATTTTCCTTTCTTTCAGTGATGATCCATCCACTGAACCTTGTCATCTAGCACAAGCCCTGCACTTGTCCGTCACCAATGGCCCTTGGCAGGCTGAGTCTCACCAGTGTTTTTTTCCAGGTGGCGTACTGAGTAATAAAATCTCAGAGAAGATTCAATTATTCACACTGCTGTTGGCCTAAGAGTTGGTATTGCCCTAAACTTACCATAACACAAGCCTAAGGCTTCTGAATCAGTACTTGCAACTGCCCTGGGGTAATGTCGTGTCTGTTTCACTTTTCTGTCAATGAAGTATGCTGTGTAGACAAAAGAGTACCAGAGGCAGGAAGCAGTGACAAGGAGTGAGCTGGGAAATTCCAGCTGCCCTCCTGCCCTACTTATAAGGAAAAGATATGACTCATTTTTAAGAAGCAAACAGATATTGACTTGGCTAACAAAATCCTGTGCAAAATTTAACCTAAGACCTTATTTCCTTTTCTGAAAAAATAAAACAAATAAGTTATTATATTCAGACACCTGGATAGCATTGTTAAGTACTGGTATGAAAGAGTGGGCATATGTATTTTTTTTTAATGTGCTATTTCTAATGTCTTTGAAGCCAGCCTTCTTCTGGAACATATACGTTGATAGAAAACAAACTCCACAAAGGTATACCTCCACAATCCAGGCTTTAAGTGTGCATATGTGTAGTGGTCTGCAACTTAGAAAGATGCAAGATATTCAGGTCAGAGCACTAATTAGCGAACCCTCATTTGTCCACCAAAATATCAGAGTCCCGAGATCTGAGCTATAATACTGGCTCTACCCTCAGAAGCTATTTGGCCTCCATGTCCCGACCTGTGAAATCAAGAGGTTGATCCCTTCCGGCTCCTCCCTCATTTATTGGCTTGTAAATTGTAGGACTTTAAAAAATTAAAAATATATACATATTTTTCCTCATCTACCTACCTTAAGAATAAGCACTTATGCAAGATAGGAAATTTATTTGTTATCCGTTTTCTTTAGTTGTAGAGGGGAAAGGCACAGCTGTGGTAATATTGGGCCAAAGGTAAGGGACAACATGTGCTGAAATTAGAAACAATCCCTTACCTGATTTGGTCGATATGGTGAGCAAATAACATCGCATCCTGGAGAAGTTTATCATGTATTGTTACACTCTATAAAAATGTTGTTCCTGGCTGGGTGCAGTGGCTCAAGCCTGTAATCCCAGCATTTTGGGAAGCCGAGGTGGGTGGATTGCCTGAGCTCACAACTTTGAGATAAGCCTGAGCAAGAAAGAGACCCCCATCTCTAAAAATAGCCAGGCACTGTAGAGGAACCTGCAGTCCCAGCTACTTGGGAGGCTGAAGGAAGAGAATCGGTTGAGCCCAAGAGTTACAGGTTGCTAAGAGCTATGAAGCCACAGCACTCTATCGGGAGGCGACAAAGAAACTCTGTCTCAAAAAAAAAAAAAATGTTGTTACTATTATTAATAATCAATATAAATATATTTAGCCAATAAACATTGGTCCAGAGAATTCTATATTAGCATTGTGCTAAACATTGAAAAAAGAACACACACACACTGATTTGGTTATTTCAGACTCAAAGCAAGTCAAAAGAGCTCAGATAAAATGATGACAATATCCTTAACATGGTTTCTTACCTTTTCAAAAAGTTTTATGCTGAATAAAAGAACAAATCACTAAAACTATTATTTTCTCTGTTTTCAAGTACTGTGCATCTTTTTAAGTGCCCTGTTCCAAACCTGGGGGCGGGGGGAGGAAGAAAGAAGTATCTGAGATTCTACAAAAGCTCAACTGATTTCAGGGCTAGGTGAAGAGATAAAAGATGCTACAGTTTATTAACTGTTGGGACCAAGCATAGTGGCAAGTTTTTAATGGGCTCCCCAGCACTGACAAGAGAAAAATGGATGATGATAACTTCACTGCAAAGGTTAATAGAAAACTGACCTTGGGCTATGGAAAATGTGCTCTGTAGACTTGTGGCTGCAATTTTGAGCCCGCTATCCATCCCCTACTTTCTCCCTTTACGCCTCAGTAACAATGCACTTCCATGCTCTGAGTTCCTTTGATATCATACGCTGTCTCAGGCCTCTGTGCATTTTCTCATCCCCTGTCCTTATCCCGAAACAAGTACAGTTGACCTTTGAACAACACCGGTTTGAACCGCACGGGTCCATGTATATGCAGATTTTTTTTTTCCAATAAAAGCTGCACGCAGTGCACCTGCCTCTCCTGCACACCCGGGGCTCCGCCCCTTCACCTGTTCCACCCCAGTGGCGGAAGGACCAATGCTTCCTCTCCCTTCTCCTCCTCAGACTCCTCAACACAAAGTCTACAGGGATGAAGACCTTATGATGCCCCACTTCCACCTGAAAGAATGAGTAGGAAATGTGTTTTCTTGGCCTTATGACTTTCTTAATAATTTTTTCTTTCCTCCAGCTTACTTTATGGGAAGAATGAAGTATATAATACGTATAACATCCAAAATATGTGTTACTCTACTGTTTACGTTACCGGTAAGGCTTCTGGTCGATAGTAGGTTATTAGTACATAAGTCTTGGGGGAGTCAAAAGTTACATTTGGATTTTCAGCCCACAGAAGTTGCCCCCCCCTGCCTGCCGAGTTGCTCAGGGGTCAACTGTAATACTCCACTACTCTCATTCTTCATCCCCCCTCCCCCTCCTTATTGCCTCTCCATCTTTCCTACAGGAAAACTGCCATCAGCTCCACCTCATTTTCTCCTGGAAGGCGTTCCCAACGTCCCCTTTCCCCTCTAAGCCCCCAATCCCTGTGCTCGTGCCAACCCTCTGGCTCCACGGCTTTAACGTGGAATATGACACACTTACGTCCTTTCATCTGTTTCTCCCACTAGCCTACTGGTTCTCAACTGGAGGCAGTTTGGTCCCTCAGGGGACATTTTGCAATGTCTGGAGACATTTTCAATTATCACTTCTGGTGGGAGGATGCACTGTTATCTGCTGGGCAGAAACCAGGTATCTTCTAAACAACCTACAGTGCTCAAAACAATTCCTCACAACCAAGGATTATTAGGCCCCAAACGCCAGTAGTAAGTACCCAGGTGGAGAAACTGCACTAGACTCAATTCCTTTAAAGCAGGACCTTATTCAGCCCTATCGTACCAGCTCCTAGAATAGTGCTCAGTACAC
This sequence comes from Perodicticus potto, assembly GCA_963574655.1. Lineage (NCBI taxonomy): Eukaryota > Metazoa > Chordata > Mammalia > Primates > Lorisidae > Perodicticus > Perodicticus potto. The sequence continues at coordinate 6,207 of CAUYRH010066041.1, read as the reverse complement.
AGTAGGAATCCAAACAACTTTTAAATTAAGTTTGAAAATTTAATTGAAAAAAATCTCATCATAGCTCTATGATATATCTAAAAATAAGCAATTTGAGCACATACCACAATTCAAAGGAAAAGTTGATATTCAGAGGTAATGGTAGGTTCTACCCCTCACTCCGTCTTTCCTTGACACTCCTTCCTAACTAGCTATCCCCAAACTTCTTCCTTTCTCTCCTTTTTGTCTTGTGCCTGTGTGCTTTCTTCTCCATTTTACTGTCACATTTGTCTGAATTCCACTCTGAAGCAGGAATTTGAACATGGAACAATAAATTGCCCCAGGTTTGTTTATTTTAGGCACTCACTCCACTTCATTTTAATATGTGCTATGTACATCAATTACAAGGTGACATGCTGTGCACTGCAAGAAAAACAAAGATGAGTAAGAAACTGGGCCTATCCTAACCAGGGAAACAGAAGAATAGAAGTAACACAGTTTCAGGTCATTCAAATTAATGTGACCGGGGCATGTTTCATAGACAAGGCCTTTGATTTAGGTACTCACACGTGTTTCATGAAGAGGATTAAACACACCATACATCTGGCATTTGACCAGCTTACTTGCCAGGGCCACCCTGTAGGACAATGATTCTTAAGCTTCAGCTTGTCAACAACCTTGTTAAAGCAGAGATTGCTGTGTTCCACCCTTGTGGTTTCTGAGTCAGTAGGCCTTGCATAGAACCAGAAAATCTGCATTTCTGACAAGTCCTCGGGTGCTGCTGGGGCTACTGCTGGTCTTCTGAACACACTTGGAGGATAATCACCCGGGTAACTCCTGACCTGAGCAATACATTTGGCCAAAATGAAAAACTTCCAGTGCGCACAAAGAAAATTTGTGTGTTTCTGCAAGCTGGAGAGGAAAATTGTATTCTGATCTATTCCTATAATTAAGAAAGGGCTCAGTTTTCAAAGATAATTGTCAGACTTACTTCACTATACCAGTGTCCTTGGGAATATAATTATTTATTAGAAACACATATATCATAAATAACAAAGAATTTTTGAAAATCTTTAAAATTAGGAACAAAATATTGTATTTGTGGATGTGTTAAACTCATGACCCTCATATCTAGAATTCTACTTCTCATAATCATAATACATTTTTGAAATGCTGTTACTTCTCCCTTGATCATAGCTTTTGGGTTACTTGAATCCAGCATTTCTGTTTAATAATTCCTATGTTATTTTCCTTTTCTTCACTTTGTTCAATCGTCTCTCGTTCTACTTTGTACATCTGTGTCACCTTAGAATTCCATTTGACCTTCTAGGTCTTTTTCTTCCCTTTCCAGCCCCTCACTATCATGTTTCCAATGCTTCCCCAAAGTTCTCACAAAAGGCTATTTTTGTGATTCTTAAAACTTTTATCCTTTGATTTGAAATAAATGCTAAAAATTAAATATGATTCTTATGAATGTTATGCACAACGTTAAATTCAAAGTGTCTGACATGTTTCATGCTGTGTGCTGTAATATGCTAAGCTTAATTTCAGAACAGATCAAATAAAACATAAGGAACCATGTGCATTTTTTGTACATAGCTTCTTTGTACCTGTGGCTTATTAATGTCAGCAATTATAAGCTTGCAGGTGTGTTTTTCCTATGCCGTGTGTCTACTGGTGGAACCATGCATACCTACTGAATATTTGGGAAGTGTACTCAAGTACACATAATAGTGCCTCCTACAGATAGCACAGTATTGGCCTTTACTGTATCCAAAGACAAGAATTAATTTCTTTAAGTTTCCTTGACCACAGAATTTATGCAATAAAAGAGGGGGCAACTGGGCCTTTATTAAAGAAATATTTTCATTGAGAACACAAGCTATAATGGGTAACTCTTTAAGAAAGCTCTCACAGATATTTTCACGATTGCTTTTTGTTCTTGTTTTTAAAGCCTAGGGCACCCGATATTGCCTAATATTGCTGGATATTCCCAGATATTCCCAATATTCCCAATCCTGCCTAGCTTCGGAGATCAGATGAATCTGGGCACATGCAGGGTGGTATGGCCATAGACTGGTTGGTTGGTTTTTGTTTGTTTTTTGCCATTACCAGAACAAAGGTGGCATATAAAATAATGAAATTTAAAAAAAAAAATGTTTTCTCAGGTGACTGCTGGCATAGGCAAAAAAAAAAAAAAAAGAAAAGAAAGAAATTGATGGTGCCATTTGGTATCTTAAATTAATATGACTGAATACTACACAATTTCCTTTTTTCATCCCTTGCTCACTACGAACTTTTCAGAAGACCACGTTCCCAAATTTTAATAAGAAAATTAGAAACTCATTTGCTTTATCGCAAATAGCTTGCATGCTGAGATGGCCTTGTTTAAATACATCTGATCCTTTCTGATTCTTGTAACTCCAGAGTACTAAATCCTGTCATCTCAGTTTATATCATGATTTCAGGGACACAGAGATTTAAAAGGGCACGTTTGAAAGGCTCTCTGGTTGCTGGCCTACTTTGTACAATTGAGGAGCTATTTTTCAAACCATTCCTCTAATACACATGTTAATACATCTTGGACTCTTTCCAGAGTTATTCTGGCCAAAGGATGACTGAAGCTCATCTGAGCCCTCACCATTCTATTTTTTTTTTTTTTCCTCACCATTCTAATAAAGAAAAGAATGTGGTCCCAAGGCAGAGGTTTGCCTCTTCAGCTCTTTTTTTACATCTTCCAAACTGTCCCTGCAGAAACCTCACATACCCATATTTATATATAAATCGCTAACATCTATAGAGTGATAACCAGGGGCTAAGTTGCATGTATTACAATTCCATTTAACTCTTAAAATCACCTTATCAGATGGATGTTAGTGTCACGCTCATTTTCTGGATGAGGAGATAGAAGTTTTTGAAAGTTTAGTGCCTTGCCCAAGGTCCCACAGTTAGTGGGTGATCAGCGGAGGATTTGAACCCACATCTGATGCCAGTGCGAGAGCTCTGAGCCACCGAGCTTGACCACCCTTCACCCTTTCTCACTTTTCCTTTCCTTACCCCCACTGACTTCTCTTTTTTTCCCTAAGTATTCTTAACAAGAGTGACTTGCAATTTGCTGACACGGAATTGGAATTCTGTGTCCTATCATTTGTTAAAAGATGTGCAGGGATGAAAGGAAGAAAGAAGGTGAGAAAAACATGAACTCTGCCCACAAATAAGGGAAGACTCTAGATGCACAGCCTGAGCGACTGGAGTCCACATGTCAGAACAATAAAAACAGTACTGTAGGTGCTGGATAAATGTTCGTGGCTCTAAATATGGAGCCAAATGATTTCCAGACCTATTGTAGGGGGGAAGGGGTCTGAATATGGACACCATTAGATGTGAAAAGAATCTGTTATGAAATGTTGGATAACTTAACTATGATCATGAACTGTAACCTCTCACGCTTCTTCCTATTATCTACAAGTTCCAATGGTCTTGTCAGTTTAACTGTGAATATTATAAATAAAAGTGTCCAGCTCAAGACAGCGGTTTATTACAGTGAGAACTACTATGATTCAATTACATGCTTATTGAATGCCCACCATAGGCAGACACTGTACAATAGGTATTTGTAAGCCTTAATTTATTCACAATATTGGCAAAAATTCCCGCACAGCTATTCAAACTGTGGTCAGTATAAAAATAGTAATCCATGCAACCACATTTTCTAAGCTTATTTCTCTCTAAATCAGAAACATGCTGAATTAAAGAGGGAATTTGTGAACATAGGCTAATTCATTTCAAGGGTACCCATTTATTTCTGCTATTTGGTGTTTTAAATTTAAAGCATGCTATGTCTTCTTCAAAAACATAGTCTTTAACATTGTTTCCTGAATTTAGCATGTTTAAAAATATCCTAAAACCAAGATGGATTATGGATCCCCACAAGTTACAATAAACTCTCTCGGATCCAGATTCTTCTTCCTGCGGTGGGGAATCTCTAAAACCCTCTCCTTTGAAATAGTCCTTGCCATATTTGAAAGTTCAAGAGATCTCATTTTCTCACTGTTTAAGTAATGAGACATTCGATTCTACAGACAAGCCACATTGCCACTGCTTTAAAAATGATCTTAAACACAGAGAATCTATACACATCTTCTCAACTTCAAAACATTTTATCTTAGCCAAAATCATTATAACAATACAGTCAAAGAACAGATGCCTGAAATCTTCAACAGTCAACGCCAATAATACTAAAGGGCTAAGATGATCACAAATTTTAGAAAAGGTGATTGTGCACCACGCCAATGTTCATGGGAGAAATGGAACAGAGGTGAGAAAAGAGGGTCCATCTGTAGGGATGCCACTTCTTTTAAAACTCTAAACATTTACTATGCCACTCTTTACTGAAAACAGTTCGATGGGTTCTCAGCACCTACAATATAAATAATCCTTTACCATAGCTCTCATGACCTAACTGAAGCTCACCTCTCCAAGTCCATTCCCCTAAAACATCTCTAAACTCTTGTCATACTACCTTTCTTTCAGTTCTCTGAATAGCCCATGGGGAAAAAGCACAAGAACTTCCATCTGGTCAACAGAAACCTTGACTGTGTGTGTCCTTCCTTTTGTGTGTGTATGTGTCCTTACTTTCACGTGGAGTTTTCCCTAACGACAATGGACTCGTTTACCTACTTCTCCTTCAAAACCCAGGTTAAGAGAGCCTCACTCCATGAAGTTGTGTCGACCCACTCTCCCAAAAGCTGTTATGCCATCTTCCCTCTGTGTCACCCAGAATTGCTACTACATTATTTGTTGTATTCATTATCCATTTCTCTCTTAAGTTAGAGGGTCCCTTATCTCATAGTCCATGTCTTGGTTATTTTTTTTCGCTAGTTGGTCAGTAGAAGTAAGACATCTTAGTTATCTTTGTATCTCAGGCCCTAGCACAGTGCAGGCATTTGGTAGATGTCTGATAAATCTTAAGTGCTGTGTTGATGTTGTTGAATCCTATATAGACATAAGATGTATATTTCAAAATTATTCCTATATTTTAATCGTTACTCTTCCCTCACATTAAAACTCCTTGCTTTTCTTTCCTTTTTTTTTTTCTTTTTTTGAGACGGAGTTTCACTTTGTCGCCCTCGGTAGAGTGCCGTGGCATCACAGCTCACAGCAATCTCAAACTCTTGGGCTTAAGCAATTCTCTTGCCTTAACCCCCCGACGTAGCTAGGATTATAGGCACCTGCCACAACACCCGGCTACCTTTTATTTATTTTTTGGTTGTAGTTGTCATTGTTGTTTCATAGGCCCAGGCTGGATTTGAACCCACCAGCTCCGGTTTATGTGGCTGATGTCCTAGCCACTGAGCTACAGGTGCTAAGCCAAAACTTGCTTTTCTAATGGGTTTATTCAACACTATAATGGGTAGCAAAAGAACATAATCCACAGATATAGCACAACTCACTTGTTTTGTTTTGTTTTAATAGATTTAGGGGGAGAGTTGAATTCCCTTACACATATACATTGTATAATGCCGAAGTCTAAGCCTTTATACCCATCACCTAAATAGTTTTCACTGTCCCTCACAGGTAATTTTTCAAAATACCTCAAAAGGCTCCCCCTTTTGAGCCTCCAAAGTCCATTATACCACTCTGTGTGTCCTTATATTGTTATAGGTTAGGTCCCCCGTAAGTGTTGTCTCACTTCTTACAGAGTAAATCTACCTAAAAGTTACAGGATCGGCTCAACACCCATAGCTCAGTGGTTAGGGCGCCGGTCACATACACCAGGGCTGGCGGGTTTGAACCCAGCCCAGGCTTGCTAAACAACGACAACTAAAACAACAAAAAAACAGCCTGGTGATGGGGCCGGCGCCTGTAGTCCCAGCTATTTGGGAAGCTAAGGCAAGAGAATCACTTAAGCCCAAGAGTTTGAGGTTGCTGTGAGCTGGGACTCCACACTACTGTACCAGGGGGACATAGTGAGACTCTGTCTCAAAAAAATAAATAAGCCGGCCATTGTGGCAGGTGCCTGTAGTCCCAGTTACTCGGGAGGCTGAGGCAAGAGAATCGCCTAAGCCCAGGAGTTGGAGGTTGCTGTCAGCTGTGACACCACTGCACTCTACTGAGGGTGATAAAGTGAGACTTTGTCTCTAAAAATACATAAATAAATAAATAAAGTTACAGCATTGTATGTGTGTGCATTTGCACGACTACTATTACATAACTTGGAATTGAGTC
>CAUYRH010066040.1:0-63390 GCA_963574655.1 Perodicticus potto | reverse complement strand
AGAGGCCTGCTGTCCAGATCTATTTTACAAGCACAGAGTGCATCTCCAATATTCACCCATGTTTATGCAGCATTAGTGGCAATTATCAACTCAAAATTTCCACAAATAGGGGAATTAATCCTCAGAAGGTTAATTCTTAATTTTCGAAAAGGATATCGAAGAAATGATAAGGTATATATGAATAGTTTGTAAGTACTTAGACTGACTCATGGGAACAGAATTCAGTGTCAACAAGAATAAGCAGTATTGGCTCAGTGGCTGTAGCACAGTGGTTATGGTGCCAGTCATGTACACTCAGGCTGACAGATTAGAACCCAGCCCAGGCCAGCTAAAACAACAGTGACAGGCTCGGCGCCGGTGGCTCAGCGGGCTAAGGCGCCAGCCGTGTACACCTGAGCTGGCGGGTTCGAATCCAGCCCAGGCCCACCAAATAAACAATGACGGCTGCAACCAAAAAATGACCGGGCGTTGTGGCGGGCACCTGTAGTCCCAGCTACTTGGGAGGTGGAGGCAAGAGACTCGCTTGAGCCCAGGAATTAGAGGTTGTTGTGAGCTGTAATGCCACAGCACTCTATCCAGGGTGACAGCTTGAGGCTCTGTCTCAAAAAAAAAAAAAAACAGTGACAACTGCAGCAAAAAATGGCCAGGTGTTGTGGTGGGCGCCTGTAGTCCCAGCTACTTGGAGGCTGAGGCAAGAGAATTGCTTAAGCCCAGGTATTGTGAGCTGTGACACCATGGCACTCTATCGACAGCAGTATAGTGAGACTCTGTTTCAAAATAAAAAAAGAATAAGCAATATTGATTTCTACATGGGAATGAGTTTTAAAAACTATGACTTGATGAGAACTTTTTTGTCTAGTAAATGTCCCTGACCACTAATCATGAGCCACAAATGTGATGCCTATCAGTATAGAATTATAACTATATAGGTAGAAATGGCATATTTTTATGTGTAGTATTTTCACTTTGTAACTTTATAATATAAAAATTACCCTTGTGTGTTAACATGTTTTACATAAAGAATATGTTAGTAGACTGTAGATTCTAACAGATAAATGAAAGTTGCTGTTAGTTTATAGATTAAATGTCCTCTCGCTCCATTTTTGCTTTTTAGCAACTTTGCCTGACTGCTTCAAAATTTGTGGCACATCTTATTAACCAAAATGTGGTAAGTAATTATCTTTAAAACTCGGTCCCATTCAGGGGCATTAGACTATAGCCTTGATGTCACATCAGTACTTCTCTATTTCTTGGTTTATATTGGTTAGTGTAAGTATTTTGGAGATATTTTAATTTTAAAATGAAAAGTAAGAATATTTAGTACTTTTTAGCATAAAGGGGAATTGGAGCACTTCTAGATATTTTATGAAATTTATCTAACTTAATACCTGCCTTAAATAACTACTTGAATATAAATTATGCCATCGAAGGATAAAATTTAATCCTTTTTATAAAATAATAAAGTTGGTGTCTCTTCTATTTCTTTCCCTGTAGCCAGTGTTCATGAAAACCTAGTAAATGTCTGATATTCTACAAAACCCTCTGTTTCCTACAACTATATAGGTATAATCATAGTATTACTAGAATCAGTTTATAAAATACAATAGATTAAATAATTTTCATCTATTTTAAATGCCAATAATCTTATTGTTTTATTCAGTTTGCATGTGATTTTTATTCATCCACTATTTCATTGTTTTGATTTAGCTTCTGTTTCACCTTAAAAAAGTAAAACTGTCCTTACTCATACTCTTTATTTCCTTCATGTGTGTATTATCATTTTTAATTTAATATCAATATATAAGAGCAAGATTTTGAAGTCCTACTTAATTTTATTTTTCTAACACTAAATATTACAATTCTTACCATGAAATTGTTTTCAGTGTTCATTCTCAGAAATCTCTTAGATTTTAACCTAATTAGTAGTCCTTAGTACAATGATACCTTGCTATATAAGGCCAGGGAAACTTAATTTTCCACGTCTGTAACAACAAAAGAGATATGTTTCCATTTTTTTGTTTTTTGAGACAGAATCTCAAGCTGTTACCTTGGGTAGGAGTGCGGTGACAGCACAGCTCACAGCAGCCTCAAACTCTTGGGCTTAAGCGATTCTCTTGCCTCAACCTCCCAAGTAGCTGGGACTACAAGCACCCACCACAGCACCTGGCTATTTTTAGAGATGGGGTCTTGCCTCTTGCTCAGGCTGGTTTCAAACCTGTGAGCTCAGGCAATTTACCCACTTCGGCCTCCCAGAGTTCTAGGATTACAGGCGTGAGCCACTACACCCAGCCTTGTTTCTGTGTTTGAATGCATGTTGTGAGGGATGTATGGAAAGTATCCAGCAATGTAATGTGTAAAACAGTATTTTCTTTTTTTTTTTTTTGAGACAGAGTCTCACTTTATTGCTCTCGGTAGAGTGCTGTGGCGTCACAGCTCATAGCAACCTCCAACTCTTGGGCTTAGGCGATTCTCTTGCCTCAGCCTCCCGAGTAGCTGGGACTACAGGTGCCCGCCATGATGCCCGGCTATTTTTTGTTGCAGTTGTCACTGCTGTTTTAGCTGGCCAGGGCCAAATTTGAACCTGCCACCCTCTGTATGTGGGGCCGGTGCCCTACACTGAGCCACAAGCACTGCCCAAGTGAAAAACAGTATTAACAGTGGCTGGATTTTTTCTGGCCAGCCTTGTTCCCTAAAGGTTTTTGATATTACTATAAAATAGTTAAAATGTTAAATATTTTACATCTTCCCAACTGTGGTACTAGGCAGTATTTTCTTATCACTGATTTAAGACTGTTTGCACTCCTCCTCCCCAGGGAAAAAAATCCAGTATGTATTTTGGGTGTTGTGCACTGTGTGAAGAGCATATTCTCCTGACTTGAAATTCAGACTGCCCTCTCAGTCTCAAATAAGTGTTTGCCTTTAGAAAGGCATGTGTTTGGTGTTTTGAACATTCTTCCTGGTTCATTTTCTTCTGATAGCAAAGCTTCTCATTAGAATTGTGTTCCTATTCTATCTGATGTTGTCTGTTAGTATTAGTTTTTGAATGTAATCAGTTCAAATAGTTTGATTTAATGTGATGAAAAAGGAAATATTCAAATCTGTTACTATGTACCAGAAACTGTTAAAATATTTTGTGATAAAATTAAGGACTATTTGCTAATAGAATCTGTGACAGAATAAATTGGGGAATGGATATAAATATCTGTGGTTATGGAGAAAGGTACTATAAAAAGAATCAGAATCATTGCTATTCCTCATATAAAGATTATGAAAATAATTATCTCATTAAAAATTAGCATATGATTTTTTAACTTACATTTTGAGTTGATGACATTTTCTGTACAAAATGTTTAAGAAAACTATTTCTTCTGAAAAAAATCGCTTCTGGAGAGAATTCAAATAGTTGTATTCAGCATAGTAAATAAGATTTTTAGAATAATCATCTGAAAATTCTTAACAGATGTATAATGAAAATATAGAAAAATTGTGTACCATATTTTGAATATCAGTATAAAACTTTGCCATTTATATGCACAATATAATTATTACAAACAGATTTACTAATTTTTGGAAATTATTTTCAACACTATATTAATGTATGTGAAAGCATTTTCCCTCTCCCATATGTCTACATTCTCTTTAAGGCACACGAGGTTTTATGCTTAGAGATGCTCACTTTGCTCCTGGAAAGACCAACAGATGATAGTGTTGAAGTAGCTATTGGTTTTCTCAAGGAATGTGGCCTCAAATTAACACAAGTATCACCAAGAGGAATCAATGGTAAGAGTATATTCTTGGGTTGATGTTGAACCTTTTTTGAGTATTATATTTATTGCTTATGTTATTGACTTTCTTTTTAACTTTAGCTATCTTTGAACGCCTTCGAAACATTCTGCATGAGTCTGAAATTGATAAAAGAGTTCAATATATGATTGAAGTAATGTTCGCTGTACGGAAGGATGGATTTAAGGACCACCCCATTATCCTAGACGGACTTGACTTAGTGGAGGAAGATGATCAGTTCACCCATATGCTCCCTTTGGAGGATGACTACAATCCAGAAGATGTTCTTAGTAAGTTGGGGTGGGTTGGGGGACAGGAAGAGGGGCACCAACAAATGTAAACATGGAAAATAAACACTTAACTTTTAATTTTTTTTAAGATGTTTTCAAGATGGATCCTAACTTTATGGAGAATGAAGAGAAGTACAAAACTATTAAGAAGGGTATGTAAAATTTTATAAAATAATTTATTTTGGAAAAGTAGGAACAATTTAGGTAGTTATATAATTCTGGTGAAAGGGAAATATTTATATATCACCGATCCCTCCCCAGTGAAATCTCTGCTCTTCTGATGTCATTCTCTTCACTGTTTTCCCATGAATTATTTTTTTCCTAATACTTGGCCATGGTATTGCTTCATTCTAAATTATTTGCCTCTTCATACCTCTCTTTCCCTCTGTTTAAAGTATGCAATCCGTAAGTCTCATGCCTCTTAAGAAATCTTCATAGATTACTAGTAGCCTTTATTTAACTTCTCTGCCACACACAGTATATGCTACCCAGTTTAATAATTGATTAGGTGGTATAATTTATTTTAAGATGCTATACTTGTCAGATAGACATCCTTCTGATAAGATTTACAGTATTGATGCCTGATAAATTGATAATTAATTATTATCACTTATACATCAGTAGTATAAGTACTAACTTTCACCAGAGTTTGGATTTTATTTTGCCTTTGACATTACTAGCTAAGTTAACTATAAAAGGTACCTGTTTGATGCAATAGTAAATGTTAACTTGTCAGTGGAAGAATAAGTAAAATCCAGTGCTTTGTATTGCCACAGGCAATGATGGCTGTTACTATTATAATTTTCACATTATCGTTTTTTTCCTTAAAGATAGTATTCAGGCAAACTTAGTGGTTTTATGAATTTATTTCCCTTGAGTTGTGATTTTGCCTGAGAAGTATTTACTGCTCTGGAAGCTCCTGGGAGGAGAAAGCAGAGGGCTAGAGTTCTGCCTTTTCCTATATTCTATGTTTCAGTCATGCTTAGAAGGAGATGGTAAAGGTAGAAGTCTTCCATTTCTATACATTACCCTAAAAATCTGGTACTTCTAAGATGCTAATTTCCTAAGAGCTTTACACTGCAACTAGCCAGATTGCTTTTTCTGTTTTAAGTTAGTTTCACAATACAGAGAACTCCTCAGACCCATTTTGCCTTCTTTTCTTATGAACCTTTTTTTTCTAGTTTCCCTAAAAGATGCCAAATAGTTTTTATGAAATCTTGTTACCCCTAGTAAGTGATTTTTTCTTTTTTAAATTTGAGAATTCTTATTCATTTCATTAGAGTCTAGGCAGTTGTCCAATACCTGGAAGATAGCGCTACCTTTATTACAGCAGTTCTCAACTTCTTCAGTCTCCAGAAACCTTTACACTGTTGAAAATTATTGAGGACTCCCAAGAGCTTCCATTTATGAGGGTCACATCTATTTACATTTACTATAATAGAAATGAAAACAAAATATAAAACAACATTTATTAAATCATTTCAAAATAATGGTAAACTTAGTGTATGTTAACATAAATTATATATTTTTTATGAAAATAATAATCTTACAAAGAAAATTAGTGAGAAAAATGGCGTAAGTTTTATGTTTGGCGTAATAGGAAACAGCTGTATTCTCATGTCTTTTTCTACAGTAAATCTATTACAGTAAGTTACTTTGATTGAAATACATGAGGAAATCTAGGCTCTAGACACATAGTGTAATTAGAAAAGGGAAGAGTATTTTAATAGCTGTGTCAGATAATTGTATTTTTCCTTGATACTATACCAATATTTAACACCTAGTAGTTTCCTAAAGATTAATTGTAGTGTGAAATCTGAAACAATATCAATGAATTTTTATACTCTGTTACATTAAAATCCATTGCTTGTCACTTTGAATAGATCTTTTACCTATTGGTGATTTTGTAATGTTTCATTAGTCATTTGGAGAATACTGATTCAATGAGTTATGAACTTCTTTTAAATGTTAACATATTAACATTATCAGAATCAAATTAACACATGGGTGCACTATCAAGAAATGATATTTATTGATATTACCAATTGTCTTATCTGAAAATTCTGTGTATCAGCAAGCTGTCAAGCTCAAAGGGATGGATGCAGTTTTCTCAAAATTTGAATTTTCTCTTGAAAACTCTTGTTTACATTTGAGTAAATGTTTGCCAAATTCCTAATAACTATAGTTTGTGGGCCAGTTATTTAAAAATAATAATAAAATAGCTAATTCATCTTGAAACTCAAATAATCACCCAAGTGCTTTTCATTGAGAAAACCATCACCTTTGTATATATCTCTTCAACAGAAGTACTGTATATATAAATTGCATATTTTGTCACTCAAATCAAGATAAAGGCCTGTACTCAAGGGATGAGATTTAATAAAATTAATATTTTATTTTTTCTCATTTCTTAATTGCAACTGGCTTTTTTTCCTTTTGCAAGAGCATGGCAGTAAATGCACTGACTACTAGTGCAGTTTGGTGATTTGATTGGTGCTTAGGTGACAACAGTGTTAACCCCCATTGCATTTGAACTATTATCATAGAAGTCAGCACAGTGAAAAGGCAGATAACGTCTTAATATTATTATGAAAGTAATTCTGACCTCATAGACCACTTGACAAGACTCAGTGATCCCCAGGGACTCATAGACCATTCTTTGAAACCAATGCTTTATTCAGTTAATGAAATCCAATTGTAATTGCCTAAGTGATTCTGATATATAGATTCTAAAGTGGAGAGATGAGAAGAGCATGATGTAAATGATAAGATAAGTCATTTGACCTTCATTCTTTTGTAAGATAGACTTCTAGAGCTGGCATAAAAAATGGCCACAGCAGGAAGTAGGCACAGCTTTAGTAAGTAGCACCTTAGAGTGACCCAGGTATACTTGTATTTTAAGTATTACAGCATTTGGGAAAACAGCAGAAGTGCCTGTCTTCCTACTATTGAATACTAAATAATTACTTCTTTTAAAAGTCTAAGCCGTATTGCATAATAATAAACTAGATTCTTCATGTTATTTCTTGAATTCACATTTGTCAGGAATATTCTTGAGATATGTATATGTCAGATGAGGGCTGAGGGACAATTATACATTCTTATAAAATGATTTGTTCCTCATAGCATGACGTTCTCTGCCAGCAATAAGTATGTGTCTTCTAATTAATTCTATTTAGTTAAGTGAAAAGATTATAGAATTTTTCTAAAAATCAGTTGGCCCCCAAAAGCTCTCTCATTATAGTAGAAATGCAAAAGTGAAGAATTAGCCAGGTTTGTAAAATCTTTATCAAGCTAACAGAACACTATTAAGCAAAATATAATTTTAGTTTTTGTCCATATGTTTACTGTTAACATAGGGACTGGTCTTATGTAGTCTCAAAAGACTATGTGTATTGCTATTTTCATTTAAGTTTAGTTGTATTTTAAGAAGCAGTCCAATAAAGGTCCTGTCTTACCAGTTTTCTTAAAAGCTTTTAAACTTGTATTTCTGTTTTACACAGAAAAAGTCTTTGGACTGATTATAATATTCAATGTATCCATTTTCATGAAAATCTCGTTATTTATTTAAAGTGAACCCTTAATTACGTAATTATTTCCTCTCTCTTTGTCTTTCCAAATATATTCTTACTCTAAATTCCTGTTTTCTTTATATGATCTTGACTTTTTATAATAGACTATCTTATTTCTGATGATGGAATAGTATTTTCATTCCCATATGCAGTTTCCAGTATTTTTCCAGTGTTCTTGCTCTTTTGGAAAACCTTCATCCATTTTTTCTCTGCGTTTCTCATCTCCTCTCTGTTTCATGCCCATTTTTATCTGGCAAAAAAATGACATACAGCTTTCTCTAGTAAGAGAAATGCTCTCTGACCACTTCACTTAGCCAACAACAAAAGGCTTATATGATCATTCTTGTTGACTTGGAAACTATTAACACCACAGTGGATTTCAGTGAAGTGAGAATGGGATACATGGATATCACTTGTTGCTTAATTGTTTTTTTTCCTTCACTTTGTTTTTACAGAAATTCTTGATGAAGGAGACAGTGATTCAAACACAGACCAAGATGCTGGAAGTAGTGAGGAAGAAGAGGAAGAGGAGGAGGAAGAAGGAGAAGAAGATGAAGAAGGTGAAAGTGCAGTTTATTCAAATAATATTGTAAAATACCCTAAAATTATACTAATTCTATAGTAACCTTCTAAAACAGTAGTTCTCAATCTGCGAGGGGGCTTGGAGGCATGTGGTTCAGCATTTAGCGGGTGAAGATGAAGGATGCTGTTAAACATCCTACAGGTGACAGGACTGTCCTGAACAATAAATAGGATCCAGGTTGATATACCAGGATTGCCAAGATTGAGAACCTCTGTTCTCAATGTATCAAAGGCATATATTATGGTTTCAATTATAGTCGAAACTGTGGCTGGATATTTGCCGTTCATTTGGCAAAATAGGGTGGAGGGAGCTAAAATCTACATTTGCAGAAGCAGACATGGTGATGCGCGCTCTCTCCTTTTTCAGCCTTGATTACCTTATTTCACAGACAAATAAAAGTTAAAACATCAGAACATGCATAAACTGGTCACTACTGTGTGTATTATATATTTGAAAATATTAAAAGTATAAATTTCCTTTTTAGGGTATAATGTGTTTTAGTTCTATCTTATAATTGTTCTGTTATAACATTTTATAAAAAAATCAACTTAAGTTTTTTTCTAATGGCTTCTTTATTGAAATCATCTTTTAACTATCCATGTACTATATTTTACTTCAGAATTTCTTTGGTTTATGTGAAAATACTGTTCAAATAAAACTATTTATATTTATGTATAAATATAAATTTATAAGGAAAGTTTTCCTGTTTTGAATAAGAGAACATTTTGGCAAATACATGTATTTATTATATGTTGGATCCATTTTACCTGTCATGATGATCCAGTGTTTTCTGAAACTGAATTTCTATTCATAAATTATACTTCTCCCAAATTATCAAGATACTGTTTATAACTCTAAAAATAGTATTTTACCAAACAGCAACATGAGCCTGGCCTTTTACAATGTGTGAATGAGCGTGAGACATAGAAATAAAAATAGCTTTTTTGACTTACAGCTAATGTTATAATAAGGCAAAAGATTTGAAATAGTTGCTTTGTATTCTATAAATACTAATTATATTACTAATAACTGATTTTGTACTATAATACTAACAGAAAAGAGTACAGTCTGCAAGTTACAAACATCCCACTTACAACTAGCATTTACAAATGGAGACTATTACAGGTAATAGGTAAATATACCTGTTCCAACTTACGTAACAAATTCAACTTAAGAATAAACCTACAGAACCTCTCTTGTTTGTAACCTGGGGGCTACCTGTATTACTAAGTTTGAGAAATTCTAAGTATATTTATTAAAGAAAATAATACAGAGGTACATTTTAAGTTCTTCACATTTATTTTTGCATTTTTGCAATTATTTTATGTTGAATTTCTTTCAGGACAAAAAGTGACTATTCATGACAAAACAGAAATTAATCTGGTCTCATTTCGTCGTACAATTTATCTTGCTATTCAGTCAAGGTAAGACTTTAGCTTAGTTGATCCTTTATTGATTGAATGATTGATTAATTGATAGAGGTTATTTATTGATAAGAAGATCAGGTATACATTTTGGAATCTGATAACAGAAAACTAAATACCATTTTAGGATTCTCAAACCACCTTTATCCCCTATCCATGCTCATAGTTCCCTCTGGTTAGTTCTTTGCTTAAAAAAATTCTTTACTTATTTGGAAGGTCTGTTACATAATTAAATGATTTTTTTAACTGTGTCATTTCTTATAATTAAATATCACTAATAAAAGTCTGAAAACAACTCTGTATTGCAAGGTAGCACAGTGTCTAATTGTATAATGGAAATGTAAATTTTTTTTCTAATTTGGTTTCTAATTCTACTTCTAAGGAGAGAAGTGCTATTTTGATGATTTTTGAACACTGATTTGCTATGTAGATGTAAATGAATATACTGTACATGGAAATAGGAATCAGATTTAGGTTTTGAGGATGTTTTGAAGTAATGTTAAGAGAACTACAATGATATAAAAACAAAACCTATTCCCTTT
Source organism: Perodicticus potto (assembly GCA_963574655.1). Lineage (NCBI taxonomy): Eukaryota > Metazoa > Chordata > Mammalia > Primates > Lorisidae > Perodicticus > Perodicticus potto. Next base: position 53,196 of record CAUYRH010066040.1, on the reverse strand, counting down.
GGAGGCTGTGAATTTGGTTTTAAAGAGAATATTAAATTCTTACCACATCTGTTTTGTATACAAATTAAACTTTTTTGGGGCATAGTGAATGTTTATATTTTACACTGGAGGACAAAAGTCTTAAGCTTACCTTAGGTAAGAGTGTCATGGCATCACAGCTCACAGCAACCTCAAACTCTTAGGCTTAAGTGATTCTCTTGCCTCAGCTTCCCAAGTAGCAGGGACTACAGGCGCGCCACAGCGCCCGGCTATTTTTGGGTTTAGTTGTGGTTGTTTGGCAGCCTGGATTCAAACTGCCGCCACCTCCAATGTATGTGGCTGGTACCCTAGCCGCTGAGCTACGGGCGCCGAGCCTGTGTTCTTGTTTTGTTACTAGGTTAAGTATATTTTTGTTTAGCATGATGTAATACCAATAATGATTCATGAGCAGGAGTTGTCTTGTTTTCAGTCTGAAAATTTTTTGGCTTAGATACATCTTCAAATAGAAGAGTGTTAAATAGCAAAATATTGATTGGAATTTTGGGAATTTACCTATTTCATTGCCTTTCATATGAAAAAGAAGACTGTTAATTTTTTTCATGTACACCTAAAATAAAAGATGAGTAGTTGTTTATTATAGGTATATGCCAATAGAGTTTGTTCTTTCATTTGTGCTGTTTTAGAAATCTAATCACAATCAGTTCTAAGCAGCAGACTTACTGTTTAGTACCACTATAAACATTAAGTTGGAAGGGTTGCAGTGGAGGCCTTTGAATAGTAATTTAAAAGAATCCTAACCTTGATAATCCATGAATTACACAAAAGACTTGAAAAATTTAAACATTAAGAAACAAGTAACAGGCTCAGCTTCTGTAGCTCAGTGGCCAGGGTGCCAGCCACATATACTGGAGCTGGCAGGTTCAAATCCAGCCCGGGCCTGCCAAACAACAATGACAACTACAACCAAAAAAAAAAAGCCGGGTGTTATGGTGGGTACCTGTAGTCCCAGCTAGTTGGGAGGCTGAGGCAAGAGAATCACTTAAGACCAATAGTTTGAGGTTGCAGTGAGCTATGATGCCACGGCACGCTATCTAGGGTGACAGCTTGAGACTCTGTCTCAAAAAAAAAAGAAAAGAAACAAAGGAGTAGGGTGCCAGCCCCATATGCCGGAGGTGGCGGGTTCAAACCCAACCCCAGCCAAAAACTGCAAAAAAAGAGAAACAAGTGATAGCTACTATTACATAATGGTACCGGTCTAGTAGCAGTTACTGCTATCTTGTATGTTGGCATTTTTTTTTGTTTGTTTTAAAGGTTATTAATTTTAATTATTCAAATTTTAATTTATATTTGGCATATAATAATTGTACATATTCATGGGGAACAGTGTAATGTTTCAGTGTATGTATACATTGCATAGTGATCAAATCTGGGTAATTACCAAACCATCACTTTAAACATTTATTTATTTATTTATTTTATGGTGTCAGCATTCAAAAATCTTCCCATCTGGTTACTTTGTTATTTCCTATAGTCACCCTGCTGTGTAATGTGAACCAAGAACTTATTGTCCATGCCATTTGACTTTTTTTTTCATTATTATGTTTCCTAAAGAAATAAATATTGACAGGGAATTTTATGCAGAATTGTTTAGTGCCAAAAAAAAAGAGAGACAATCTTATTTTCCAGCAGAAATAATCAGTGTCCAATGTCCACTCTCTGCCACCAGTGAAAATTAAATTATTGGAGAATGGTTTTAAATGTGGACAGATGGTCTGATACAATGTTAAAGTGTGGAAAAACTATATGTAGAACTGTGCTTGAGGTATTATTTTACAATAAAAATAAGCAGATTCTAGAAATAATGTATAAACATATCAACAGACGTAATCTTGTGGGAGGTTGGATTATAGATTTTATAGTGTCTTGTTTCCAAGTTTTTTATATTTTTTAAAAGTGTTATTTTTTACAATAACCAGGCAAGAAATTAAGAATAGACTGTAATTTTCAAGTCAGATGGCTATGATAGCATCTCATATAATTAGTTCACCTTTGAAAATGGACTTGCCAAACAGCAATGACAACTACAACCAAAAAAAAAAAAAGCCGGGTACTGTGGCAGGTGTCTGTAATCCCAGCACTCGGAAGCTGAGGCAGGTGGATTGCCTGAGCTCATGGGTTCAAGACCAGCCTGAACTAGAGTGAGACCCTATCTCTTAAAAAAAGCCGAGCACTGTAGCGAGCACCTGTAATGCCAGCTATTGGGGAGGCTGAGGCAAGAGAATCGCTTGAGCCCAGGAGTTTGAGGTTGCTGTGAGCTGTGATGCCATAACACTCTACTGAGGGTGACATAGTGAGAATTTGTCTCAAAAAGAAAAGAAAATCTTGTGAACAAAACTGTTCTAGCAACTGATTTGTATGCAGATTTCATTATTTCTTTTTGTTGACTGATTTCTCCAATACTCTTACCTTCTCAGTGTTATGGTACCTTAAATTACTCTATTTGCATAAAACATAAAACTACACAATTGTTTTTGCTATTGGAAATAATGTTTTTCTGTTCTTGCTTTTAAATGATATTCTCGTCTGACTGCAGTATCAAAGCTGTAACACTGGGGCAGATGGACTACTGTGTTCCCCCCAGTGTAAAGTTATATCAGTTGGACAAAACTGTTTGTAAAGACAACTTGAAAACTGGCATCATTTAAAGAAGACAGTAATTTAGTAAATGTCTTCTTTTTCTTTACCCTTCCTTCAATCACTGAATTTGTGTTAAACTTGGACTATATTTTGTTTAGTAACCTAAGATAAGAACTGAAATACCAAGAAATTTTAATTCATTTAATATTTATAATTGGTGTAACTTAAAAAATGATCTTGGTGTAGGGAGTCATTAAAATAAACAACAAAAAGGAATATTAAGCTACATTTACAGTTCTCTTTGATACTTAGTAGATAAAAAGAATGTAGTAAAGTATGTTTCTTCTTCAACCACTTGCTTTTCACAGATTTCTTTATTTCTTTTCTTTGTTTTTTTTTTGTTGTTATTGTTGTTTGTTTGTTTTTGAGAGACAAGATCACAAGGCTCATTGCACAAGGCTATAGTGTAATGGAACAGTAATAACTCACTGCAGACTTCAACTCCTGGACTCAAGCAGTCCTCCCACTTCAGCCTCCAGTGTAGCTAGGACTACAGGCATTCACAACTATGCCTGGCTAATTTTTCTTTTTTTTAATTTTTTCTATAGACAGGGTCTCATTATGTCGCCCAAGCTAGTCTTAAACTCCTGGCCTCAGTCTCCCAAAGTGCTGAAATTATGGGTGTGAACCACCATGCCCAGCCTGTTTTTCATAAATTTCAAGGTTTGTGTCTGCATACTCATTCTATTCTTAACAAAAGGTCACATCTTTTTTCACACTTTTGGTATTGCTATATTATTGAAGTGTATCAACTACAGTTTAATATTGTTAGATTATTGTTTAATATTACCTGTTATAAAATCTCTTACCTGGTAACTTTCTTTTTTATTTTTGCTTCCTTTTTATTTGATTGCCTATACCATCCTAGATTATTACCTTGTTGTGCTTGTGAAGCCCAATAAGTAATGGAAGCTGAGAAATACAGATGAATGGCAAAACTAAATTCATACTGATTATAATGGGTCATAATTTTATACTACTCATATCAAAAGGAGGATTTGAACATTCTACAGAAGATACAAATATATTAGCATTATTTCTGAATCAATAAGCAAATAGCTAATTGAGTTTGCTAATTTCTTATGTGAAGTATATTGAAGATATTTTCAGTTTAATTAATATGAATGCTGTAAAAGCGTATTTTTTCCTTGCAAGTTATTTTGTTTTATTTACTATTCTTATAGTTTTTATAAAATGTATACTCTTTATAATTGGGTATGAACCAAGATAACTTGTAAAATCAGTAATTAAGCGGTGAATATCATACTGAGCACCTGAAACCTCTTTCACCTCTTCCCGACTTGAAAGAGAAATACTTAAGTTTGCCATATCTAGTAAAAGTAGTACTGTTCCTGTTTGACTTCTCCCCAAGAGTTTAGTCCTCCAGGGGCCATCCTCTCCCTCCCTTCAGTGCCCCTAGTTCACAGTCTCCCTCAACCCACTTCCCTGCCCCTCCCCTCTGTGCTTGTCCTTGGGGAGTCTTGTGCGCATTGCTGAGAATTATACTGACACTCATTTGGTGATATACCCTTTATTGGCTAAATTCAAACTTGGAATTGTGGGCCTATCTAGCTGCCTTAAGGGCAGTAACCCACCCCCATGAAGGCTGGGGAGAAAGATTTGATTTCTGTATTTGGGGTTTTTTGTGTGTATTTTGGGGTTTAGAAAAATTGTTTTTGGAGGGTTTTATGCTCAACCCATTTTTTATTTCAGTGCTAATAAAATTTAGGAAGACTTCAAAAAAAAAAAAGTAGATGTGGTCACAGTATGATAGAATATATAGTTTTTTCTTCCACACTGAAATTTTAGTGTGTGAGAAACTTGATCTATGTTTGATCTCTTTTTGTCTCATCTGCAAAAATGAGAGGATTGCACAGACTGTCTCTAAAACCTTCGTAACATATAAACTTAAGTCAAGATAGTATCCTCTAGGTGTTTTTACCTCCAGTTACTGTTAGTAGTTTAAGTATGTATTTTTGACTGGTTTAAAAAAAAAGGTCATTTTAGATAGTTATAAATGTTTAAGAAAAAAGTACTAACCCTTTATAGCTTTTATTTCTTTGTTTTTGTGTTAAGCATCCTACCCGTTATTTTATCTAAGCTTTTGAATATAGTTATTAATCTTTTTCTTTCTTAGATTTACCAAAAAAAATGTTGAACAGAATACCTAGCTCTCATGAATACCTTGAGCATTAGAAAGCACTCTTTTGAGATATGAGACCTAGTTGCCCCTAGTTAGTGGTCTTAGGTTTGTCTTATAACACTAGATTATCAAATCAGAATCGTTAATAAATTCTTCCTGTGCCATTGGTACCCTATAACGTTGGAAGGAAAACGTATGGCTAATACCTAAGAATTTATTGCTATTGTACTTCAGTAACCAATTTGAGCAGAAGAATATTTGATAACCATAACATGATTGCAGTAACAAGAGGAATTTAGACGCTTTTTTATTGTTTTTGTCAACAAAAATTAAAAAAATCATATATAATACATTTTTCTCTGACTAGTTATGGCTTGAGGTTGGTTGTTTTTTATTTTGGAATAATAAAAAAATCAATATATGTACTTTCATCTTTTTTATTTTTACTTTGGCTTCTTTTAAATTCAGATTTTATTGACATACCATAAAATTTACCCTTTTAAAATATATGATGACATTCATGTTCTACATAATACATTTCAGTTAATAACAGAACCCTTGTACAGTGGTGGTCCCATCAAATTATAATATTTTACTATAACTTTTCTTTTTTTTTTTTTTTTTTTGTGGTTGCAGTTTGGCTGGGGCCGGATTCAAACTTGCCACCCTCGGTATATGGGGTCGGTGCCCTACTCACTGAACCACAGGCGCCACCCTACTATAACCTTACTATGTTTAAATATGTCTAGATACACAAACACTTACCATTGTGTTATAGTTGCCTACAATAATCAGTACAGTAACATGCTATACAGGTTTGTAGCCTAGGAGCAGCAGGTTATGCCATATAGCCTACGTGTTGTAGCAGACTGTACCATCTAGGTTTATTTTAGTGGACTGTGTGGTGTTTGCACAACGGTGAAATCACATTAAGTGAAACATGATTATGGGTGATTTTAGCCTATTCACAAAGTTGTACAATCACCACCACTATCTAATTCCACAACATTTGATCATTCTGAAACAAGCTTAAATCCCTATTTCCTTAATCTACTTTCTGTGTCTATGGATTTGCCTGGATATTTTATGTAAATGGCATTGTACTCTTTGTGGCCTTTTGTGCCTGGCTTCTATTACTTAGCATAATTCAAGGTTCACTTATGTCAGTACTTCATTCTTTTAAAGTTAAGAGCTATGCTTTCTTTATATATGTAATAAAATAATATGAAATTATAGTTAAAAGATTATTCAGAATAATCATTAAAATAAGATTCTTATATATAAAACATTGCTACCTTCTATGCTGTAAGCTTTTAACCTATTGTGATCCTCTTATCCCCACAGTTTAGATTTTGAAGAATGTGCTCACAAATTGCTGAAAATGGAATTTCCTGAAAGTCAAACAGTATGTTAATAGTTTGTTTTTTTTTTCCTATTAGGAAATATATGTTGGTTATAAAAACATTTAAGAGAGTTAATAGTTAGGTTTCATGAATTGAAGTACTACCTCTGTCCTAAATATTCATTTTTAAAAGTAGCTTATTAAAAAAACTAAAAACTGGGGTGTTTTGTAGAAGCTACTCCAGTGAATTACTTTGTCTGCTTGAATGAGATGTGGGAATAGAGAAAGAGTCCTGAAACATGACACTTTACATAGAATATTTGAATGTGTTCCTGTAAATCAAGTTGTATCCTTAATACAATAGGAAATTTGTTCTTTTTTTTTTGCAGTTTTTGGCCGAGGCTGGGTTTGAACTCTTCATCCTCGGTATATGGGGCTGGGCTGGCGCCCTACCCACTGAGCCACAGGCGCCGCCCCTGTAAATTTGTTCTTTAATGAATTACCTGATTTATCTTCTTTATACACTAAAAAAAGCATTCTTCTGTGGTAGAAATTACAAGATGACAGCACATGTTAATGTTGCTGTAGTTGGATGTAAAGGAATCTGTATTTTTTTTTCTTTCATCATGTTCATTCAACAAAAAATGTATTCTTTTTATACAATTGTGTCAGGCATTCTGCAAGGTGTCAAGGATTTAGCAATCTATAAAGTAAATATAGCTCCCACTTACCCTTGTGGAATTCATTATCTTACAACTTGGTATACTTCTCTATTCAGAGTATCAAATTTAATGCCAAGGATAATAAAGAACAGTTGATAAGATTATCTTATTTTTTCTTCTAGCTTTTTTTAATGTATTGTATATATATTGCTCTCTGCCCATCTAGATTTTAGGTCTTTAGAACCTGTGCCAACACTCTGGTGGTTTTGTTTTTCACATTTTGCTTTACATGAGGTAGACCTGGCACAGATGCCAGAGTGAATGTATGAGCCCTAATAGGCCATTAAGTTTCTGGTTCTTCTAGATATAAGTTCTTTGTCTTAAAACTTTAAATATGATGTATTGTTGGGGTTGACAGACTGTGTTGCCCAAGCCTGCTGCCTCTTTTTACAAATAAAGTTATTAGAACATAGCTACACTCAATCGCTGATGTATTGTATGTGGCCATTTTCATATTACAGCATGAATAAGTAGTTTTATCAGAAGTAAAATATTTACTGTCTGGTCCCTTACAGAAAATTCTGGAAATGTCATGGTATAGAATTTTAAGAAAAGTTCATTTTTTTCAAATTTAAAACATTTTTTTCCTTTTAAATTTTCTTTATTAGTTTATTAATAACATAGTACCTATTTATACTCTGGTTGCATGCACTTAGTATATCATCATTGGAAGGAAATAAATTAGTAAATTAATCTTTAAAATTATAATTGATACTAAAATGAGATATGATCTTGTCACATTATTTGAGGAATATAGCTAAGTAATTACAAATTTTAATAATATTAATCCAGAGGATAGTTATTCTAGAACTAATTTAATAATAATTAGAACAGTATGTTAGTACTTCTATTTTCATGTGCTCAGAAGACTCCCAAAATTGCTGTAATATTTAATTAAAATGTTAAAATGTTTAATTGTAAGCCAGAGGGAATAACTTATAATTGCATTGAGTCTAGGAGAGAGAGTAATTTGTTTTGCAAGTAGTACTATTAGCAGTGCTATCAGCATATTACCCTGTCTTATTTTTTAAAACCCAATTAACTGCTATATTATTACAAAACATAATGTTTGTAGAAAAAGTTGAAAGTGAAGTTTAATATTAATACATCAAGTTAACGTAATGGGGAAAAATTTTTAAAAGCCTCATTTTTTAAAGTTGTTAGTACTGTATAACATTTTGATAAAGTATACCTTTTCAGAACTTATGTATTTATAAACTTTTTAAAATTGAAATGACTTGAAACTAATCTGTTTTTAAAATCTAGCAGTATAATGGCATCTGAAAGTCACCCTATGTTTTAACATGAGGCCTTTGAGTAGATTGTTCCATGAGTAAACTAACACCAAGAACAAGTGTCACCCAATAGATCTTTTTGCAGTGATGGAAATTAATATATTCTGTACCCTCCATTACTGTAGCCAGTAGTCATATATGGCTTTTCAGTAATCTAAATATGACTGATGTGATTAAGAAACTGAAATTTAAATAGGTAATTTAAATTTAAATAACCACATGTGGCTAGTGGCTACCCTGTTAGCACAATTTTGAATGTCTGTTCTAAACTTCTTCTGGGTTCTTGCCTTGAGAACTTCCTCTGGAGTCTCTGACACAACTATTTATATAGATATGTACAATAAATACCTATTGACCTTGGGTTTTTTTTTTTAATATTTACAGTTTTTACTTAGGTTGCATCCCCTATTTTTAAAGGTAAAAATTAACTAAGAGTATACATTTTTATAGGCTTGTTTTCTGTTTATAGAAAGCAAATAAATATGTTGCAGTTATTATGTTTTGGGAAACATTTGTTTAACTTTCTGATAAGTGTTTAAAAGAAAAAGAGGTTTAGTTGATTCTATACTGGTGATCAGAGAATGAGTATATACCTTTTTCATTTTGTCTCTGTTTACTTTGTTACTTGATTTTCTTCACCTGTGAAATTACTATAATCAATACTTTATTAGGATTATTTCAGGAACTAATAAACAATATTGGTTAATTAAAAATTTCTTAAGTATGAATCATTTGTGGTGAAGGTACTTCCTGATTATTCAACAGAATTTTCACAGAAAGGTTTTCAAGGTAGCTAAATAGCTGATTGGACAACATATTATTCTAGCAGTTACACAATGATTATCTGTATAGATCTATGTATAGATAGATCTATATGCATAATACTTACTTTGAGGTGAGAAAATTCAGCCAGAGGTGGTTTTTTTTGTTGTCGTTTCTTTAAATACATTTTTCTTTTTCTTTTTTATCCTGGAAGTGTTATTTACCTCAAACTGTTAAGTAAAGGGAGCACAAATGTTTTGGCTACATGAATTGCTTTTGTACAGTTAGAATCAAAGTTATAAGTGTACCTATCATCCAGATAGTGTGCATTGTACCCAGTAGGAGTAATTTTACCCATTCTCTCTTTGTTGAGTTTATTTACATATGTGCACGTGAATGTTGATCGATTAGTTCAAGTTTAATAGTGAGGACATACAGTGTTTGGTTTTCCATTTTTGTGATATTCACTCAGAAGAATGGTCTCCAGTTCCATTTTGTAACCAGGTTGTTACAAAAGGTATTAGTTCACCTTTTTTATGACTGAGTAGTACTCCATCATACATATACATTTTATTAATCTATTCATGTATTGATGGGCACAGTTTACAGTTATGAATTGTGCTACAACAGACATTCAAGTACAAGTGTACATTTTTTTCTTTATCAACCAGAGGTAATTTATATTAACATTGAAGTTGTGTCCATTTATGAGTCTTCTGTAAAGACTCATCATGTTCTGCTGTTTCCATACTAACTAAATATATTCCTCAGCGACTGAGTTTGTATTTTTGGGATATGTATTGTTAGATATTGTGTTGGTGAAACTATATTTAAGAGAATTCTACATAGGATCCTTTAAGAATGCAGTATATGCCATCTTTCCCTGATGTATGTGTTTCATATCCTAGGTTTGTTTGAAGTGGCTCATACATATGCAAATTTAGAATTTTATAATTAATCTAACTAACATAAATAACTATAAAAGCTGTCAAACCAAAGGCTTTCAAAAAGCATGCTTAACACTGGCGTTTTATTTTGTCCTAATTACTGAAATTCACAAAATTTTTAAAGTATTTTAAACCCTTATTTAAAAATGCAGGCAGTTGCTATCAACTGCTGTCATATTGGTAAATTATCATACAGTATATATAGATCCCCATTGTTTTTCGAATCATTAATGTATTATTTTTTCCAAACAGAAAGAACTCTGCAACATGATACTTGATTGCTGTGCTCAACAAAGGATATATGAGAAATTTTTTGGCTTATTAGCTGGGGTGAGTTCCATCCTTTTATTTTTTTAATGTTTGAATTTAATAGATGCACTAAAGGGAATTGTTAATGTGAATATTTTGAATTAATGATTCTTCTCTGTGCTGTGACCTAATATAATGACATATCTTTGCTAAAAGTAAACTATTCTCTCTTTTCCTGGGGTTCCCACTTTCTTCAGCATCTTCCTTTAAGTCACTTTATTTTTGCAGTGCCTTAACTTTGCATATCATTTTCTAGAACTTTTTGAAATTTTAAATGCTTCATAACAATTTCCCAAGAGGACAATTAAATGCTATCTTGTCAAACTCTCAAAGTAGTTACTAACGTTAAGCACATGTTCAGGCAACACAAGTAAAGCATGAGCTAAAATACTTTTTTAAATCCAAGCTCTACCCACAGGGTGGTAAAAATATATGTGTATATATACAATTGTATGTGTCTCTGATCAACTACATGTGTCATTTTGTTTTAGCATATAAATCTCAGGCACATGAAGCCATCATACATTACAGAAAGATTTAGTGATATGATGTATGTTCTTTGAAGAGATATATATTAATTTTTATTTGATTCAGTAAATATAGAAAAGTTTAATGTGTTCATGATTATATTGACATTGAATTTCTAATGGCGCTGATGTTCAGTTTTTTTATTTATTAGAGATTTTGCATGCTAAAAAAAGAGTACATGGAATCCTTTGAAAGTATATTCAAAGAACAATATGATACCATCCATCGCTTGGAAACAAACAAATTGAGAAATGTTGCTAAGATGTTTGCTCACCTTTTGTATACTGATTCACTTCCATGGAGTGTAAGTAGATGGGTCAATATTTATACTTTCTTCCTAATTTCTTGTTATTCTTTAATAAGTAGTACTGTAAGCTCGCAGTATTCCCATTAGGAAATGTGCTTTAAAATGCAATGTATAGTAAACTTATAGTAGAACTGCTATCTTTGAGATTATGTTCATATAACATGGAATCAAAAAGCTAAGTAAATAATATATAAGGAATACTATTTCTTATATTTAGACTAAACATCACAGTATGTTTCAATAGTGATGGCTAGGAATATTTTCAGGAACAGTATTATAGATTTTCATCTGATCTCTGTACACACATATGTGTGGCCAATCATATCCAGTTATGACATTATTTTGGTGGCAAATGTTTCTCTCAATTACTATTCCTGTTTCCTAAGGGAGTAACTCTCCCTGAGTCCTCTTGTTAGGGTTCAAGAAAAATGACTTTCCTGACAGAATATTTTCTTTTTTAGCAGACATTGAGGTTGGGTAAATGATAGGGAAGATATCCTGCATTGATAGTTAGATAAGGAGGGATACCTTCTTGATGGGGAAATGTGCTGTAGATCAGAATTTCAAATGTATTCGTTAAGCTGGCATTTATTGTACAGCTACTGTTCATTCAACCATCATTATTTAGCCTGTGTTCCCATTCACAGAGAAGAGTACTGTATGATATTTAGAGTAAATTATATATGGTCCCTGCTTTCAAGGTTACTGTATAAGAGCAGAGATAAGATACACCTTCAGCAATAGTACAAAAAAGAAAGTTTATAGGTAGTTTATAAAAACTTAACTTACTAAAGGAATTATTTTTTTAAAAAAGAAAAGAGGATTACATCTAAGAGGAAACATGAGGATCACATTGTAGAATACCATACCTAATGGTATAATCAGGCAATGTCACTAAGCTTATAAACATTGGATAAGTTGTTTTTTGGGGTTTTTTTTGTTTGTTTGTTTGTTTGTTTTCAGATTTTGGCTGGGGCTGGGTTTGAACCCGCCACCTCTGGCATATGGGGCTGGCGCCCTACTCCTTTGAGCCACAGGCACCGCCCTGGATAAGTTTTTGTAGTACTTTTAAGTGCTGAGTATGTCCAGCTACTTCTTTTTTACATGACAAAATTTCAATTATTTGTAATTAGAAATAAATATTTCGCAATACATAATTGCATATTGTTTTTGTGATTAATCACTATGCTTTAATTATGTTCAATTTCTAACAAGGAAAATACACCCTGCATACCAGGTGTTTACATTACGATTCATAACAGTAGCAAAATGACAGTTATGAAGTAGCAACGAAAATAATTTTATGGTTGGGGGTCACCACACCATGAGGAACTGTATTAAAGGGTCGCAGCATTAGGAAGGTTGAGAACCACTGTTCTAGTGGCTTGTGGCCACTTTACACTAGTCTCTGCCTCGATGGTCACATGGCCTTCTGCTGTTCTGGGTATATAATATCTCCCTCAGCTTCCCTGTTACAAAGGTACACATGGTAGCTTTGAGGAACAACCCACATAAACCTGGATAATCTCCCCTTCTCAAGATCCTTGGCTTAACCACTTATACAAAGACTTTTTGGGGGCGAGCTACCTAGGATTCCAGGGATTAGGATGGAGGTATCTTTTGTGGGTCCGTTTTTCAGCCTACTGCACCAGCCCTGCAATTGCTGAATGTTAGCTCCTTCTCTGTACCGGTCCAGCCAGCTCATCCAGGATGGCCATGTTCTGAGGACTCTCATAATGCAGAACGGTTCCATATGAGTAGGCCTCCTCCTTTGCCTGTCATACTCCCATTTCTCTCATGCTTGAACTTGACCTCATGGAGAATTTCAGTTAGTTGACTCCTCAATTTTATTCTAATTTTTCAACACACTTCTGGGTTCTCTTTCTTCCGGGCTGGCCTATATATTGGCTAATTGGATACTTGGGGTTTTTCTCTCACAATAACCGCTAATCAGTTGTATTCTTTCAGGGCCCCACTCTAGAAACCCTAGGACCTGGAGTCAGTGGCTACTGACATACACGGCATCTGCAGTTGTCTGCTGAGTCCTGGTGGAAAGAAGAGTCGGGCAGCCTTTCCGGGTCTCTTCTCTGGCCTCAGCCTCAGCGCCTGCTCTATCAGCATTTCTTCCTCTCCCCTGCTTCTCTCCTGCTCTAATAGTAATTCTCAGAACATATTCTATGAACCTCTTCTTCCAGAATTTCCTAGAATACTTTGAAAGAAATTCTGGACTTATTGGATCAGAATCGCTGAAGAGGAGTCTGGGTATTTTTCTTTTCAACACAGGGAATTATGAGAAAGGTTGAAAAGGGGGATTCAGGGGAAAAAGAAAGTCCCAACCCTGTGGTTGTCGTACAGTCACCAGGTGGCTGCCATCAACACTGCCTTTTCATACCCAGGGGACTGTGACCAGATTCTGGAATGCTGAGTCCAATGTAGAACTGACTCTAAACATTATGTTTCCAAGACCTTGCTTGCTGGTAGAAAGAGGGCTCCTGCCTCACTTCCTCTTCCCATTTTCACTGGAGTTCATCTAGTGTGCACCCGGAACCTGAGCTGAAAAGAAGGCTGAGAAATGTAGCTTTTACTTTTCCTATGTATTAGTACAGGAAGGTACTCAGGAATGGGTGGAATGGATGTCCAATTTTATTCAGAATGGAGGAAAAATCTATACCTTTTAATTTTACATTCTTACCTTCCATCTTCTACTTGACCAGTTGTAATTTGCCATTTGCCTCCACTGTGCTCACGAACATCTCTGGTGGAGGTCACGGTACCCTTTGAGGTATGACATCCAATGTGAGTTTAGTGCTTATCGTATTGTGTCTCTGCTGCACATGATTCTGCTAATTGAGCCCTCCTGGACACGCTTTGCTCCTGGATTTCTCTGACACCGCATCTCAGTATTTTTCTCGTAGCTCTCTGGCCTTCCTGTTCTTACCCTTCCTCATAGCATTCCGGTGCCCTTAGCCTTGAGGTCCTCTTGGTTTCCCTCTAACATTCCCCATGGAGCAACTCTTGTGGATTCAGTTTTAACCCAGCCCGAATGTAAAAATTCTCAAATCTTTATATTGAGAACAGACTTCTTTGCCATTTTTGAATTTCTGACTTAAACATGCAATTACCTTCTGGACATGTTGCATTCCGGATCATCTCCAGTGTAACATAGTCACAATTACCCTCCATCTCAGTTGATGTCACCACCCAAAATCTAATAACCCCAGTGGGCAGCCTGGGAGTAACACTTCATTCCTCTTTCTCTCTCACACCCCACATTTAAGTAAGCCCCAAGTCCTGGCATTTCACCAACAAGTTTTTCTCAGATCCATTTGCCTCTGCATCATTCCTGTGAACACTGCCTTAGTTCAGGGCCTAACTGCTTCCAAGCTTGTGTGTCTCCAGTCTTGACCCTTTCACATTAAGCTTATGCTCAGTCTTTCAGGCAATTGATCCAAAGTGCAAGCCCAACACTGAACCAAACATCGGATGTTGTTCTCTAAGTTTTCTTAGGCTCTCTCTCCTCCTCTCACACAGATGTTGGGCTTCCAGGACAGTGGATACGTTCTCAGAATTTACAGTGAGGACTCCAGGATTTGATGGGAACCAGAGGCAAGTGCAGGCTATATGCCAACAGGTTTACCTCCGCCCTGTATATGCTTTACAGCAGGGGGAGGGCATCATGGACACTGTAAATACACCCAGATTCTCCTTCAATGAATGACTTGTTGCCCCAGCTTCTGGGAATGACATCGGAAGATGGCCTTCAAAAATTGCTTTAGCTGGGTGGTGCCTGTGGCTCAAGGAGTAGGGCACCGGCCCCATATACCAGGGGTGGCGGGTTAAACCCGGCCCTGGCCAAAAACTGAAAAAACAGAAAACAAAAAACAAAAAAAAAAAACTTCAGCTGCCCAGAGATACCTCACCCAACATCACACCCCTTTCTGGACATCCCACATATGGATGCCAAATATAAAGCCCTGGCTGTCTTCACCCAAGTTGGAAACATCCTGAAGGAACAGTGATGCCCAGGAAACCCACCTGGGCTTTCCCAAGATGCAGTTTTGGAGCTGGATCAGTCACTTTTTGTCTAGCAATGAGGACCCCATCACCAGTGGCCAATGGAGCACAGATGGTCCTTAACACAAGATGGCAGTTCATTTGTTAAAACTTTCACTGCTGGAGAATCAGGATAATGTAGAAGGGAATTCACTAGCTGGTGTGATGTGTCAGGCATTTGAAAAATTTGAGAGAATATTAACTGTAAGTAAAATGAAGTTGGGTGGTTGTTGCTAAGTTCAGTTGACGTCTGAAAAAAAAGACAATGAAAAACTGGAAGGGATTACTCTCCAACTGGTAGTATACAAAGCAGCTTTATCCCCTGCAATGTGAAAGGACCAGATCCAGGACTTAATCATCATAGTACCCAAGCTATCAAGAAAGGTAAACTTCAAATCACAGCAATTGTACTATTCCAAGGTCAGGACTTAAGGAAAAAGATGGGGCCCCTAACACATGGGATGAGGACATCTGAGTTTATAATCCTGAAAATCTTGAATTCTCAGATTTTCTGGAACCCCTTAAGCTTCTTAAAACCTGGCCTGGCCCTCCCTATTAGAAGTTATAGTCTTCCATTGATTGGAGGTGATGCAGGCGCTCCTCCCCCATCAGAAACATTTGCTCTATGATTTGCCACCACGTCCCATCTCAGGCACTGGGTCTCTAACTAGAGTTAAGTCACATCATAAAGCCAATGGAGCCATGGTGGGCCTAATAATACAAGAAGAAAGGAACTAGATCCCAAATGATTTGAAAGATCTTGTATTGGAGTGTTCTGAAAAAATAGGTACAGGATTGGGTTCTAAGTTTTCCTGATCCAAAGGCAGACCAATTTAACACCTTGGCAAGAATCTCAAATGCCTGACACAGTAAATAGTGCAAACTTGGTTCTAGGATGGCTCCTAAGAGGCAAGAAAATAAGGATGATTCTATACTAAGTGAGGCTGAAGTAACACATCATTGTTCTCAGAGACACACTTGAGGAGTTTATGTGTTTCATCTCCCCCAAATATAGGTTTTTCAGGGTAAGTGACTCTGGTCCTCAAAGTGGGAACATTCTCACTAGTGGGTCCAAGAAGAGTTCCATAGAACTACAAACTATGGCATCCTAGGCACTTTGTGCTTTTTGTATGCAAGAAATAAGCAAGCAAAAAGAAGAGTTATTATATCATCCTGGCAGGGATATTGTCATTGCCCCTAAGCCTTGCAAGGAGGTGGGCTGAAAGTACACAGTGATGGGGGGCAGGGGAATATGTTGGCCCATACATAATCCATTTGGGTATCTCTCTATCAGTTTTGTTGGTAAATGGAAAAGGGCAGCAACACTTGCCTGAAAAGGGTATAGTGACCAAGACTGGGATGCCTCAGGATTGATGTTCTAGGTGACTCTACCAAGTAAATCACTGTGTCTAGCAAAGATGGAGGCTGAGATGAGGTGACTCTACATTGAGCAGTGTAGGGGAAGTGTCATGGCCCTGAGATCAGTTGCCAGTGTGGGACTACAGCTCTTCTGACTGAACATCTTCTAGATTTTGCTTAGAAGACAGGTCTACCCAGAATCTTAAAAATTATTTGTTTTTCTTTTAATTATAACAAAATGATAAATAGATTCTTAATTTGTGGTCTACTCATAACTTGATGCTTTTTATGTTTATTTCTCAATTGATTAGATTCTCTTGAAGTTGGAAACATCTGTAATAGACAGCAGGGAGTGGTTGTGGTGGTGGTGGATTAAGTTTGGTGCTTTGCCCCCAGAAGGATTTGTTTTGAGGTGTTATCCCTTGCAGACATACGAATTGCCAACTGGGTCAAGGAAGAGAGTAGTGGAGAGATAAAATTTACCCCCCCCTCCAAGCTTCTGGAGGATCACTGCCTTATTTGGTATTGTGAATCAGAGTGGGTTGAGACTGATAGGAACCTGAGCTGATGTGATGGCCTCTGAGGCTGCCTGGCAAAGCCAAAAGATGCCATTGAAAATATACATATGGACCTTTTATTGAAGCTGAGTAAGAAAATTGGCATGAATATCACTCACTACAGAAGCTGAGCTGGAAGCCAGATGATCCCATCAGACCATTCTTTTACCACCACTCACAGTGACCATCAGTCATTCCTTTTTTTTTCTTGAGACAGAGTCTCACTATATTGCTTGGGGTAGAGTGCCATGGCATCACAGCTCACAGCAACCTCCAACTCTTGGGATTAAAAGTGATTCTCTTGCCTCAGGCTCCCAAGTAGCTGGGACTACAGGCACCCACCACAACGCCTAGCTATTTTTTTTTGTTACAGTTGTTTAGTTGGCCTGGGCCAGGTTCAAACCTGCCACTCTCAGTGTATGTGGCTGATGCCATAACAACTATACAATAGGTGCCAAGCCGCATCAGTCATAACCTTGCAGGAACCAGCCCAGGAATGGATCTCAGTGGCTGCCCAATGACTGCATCAGGTGAGAGAGCTCCGTGTTGTCTCCATTGTCCATCACCCATTTCACTGTCTTCACTGTTGTCTAGAGGACAGGTAGGGAGGAGAGACTCATTGGAGATAGTATTAGGCTCTGTACTGAAAATGGGTAATGGGTAAATTTTAGCTGATAAATAATTTTATGGCAACATCTATGTATCTGAAATTAGCAGGATTAAGTTTTATACTATTAGAACAGTGGTTCTCAACCTTCCTAATGCCTCAATGTATTTTCATTGTTAAAAAGGGGTTGCGACCCACAGGTTGAGAACCACTGCATTAGAAGAAACAGAAGCTTGAATGAAAATTATGAAATAAAAAATGTTTTTTCTTCCTCCCCAATTGTACCAATTTATAACCATTTGTAATGTTTGCTCATTAAATATAATCTGTAAAAGTCAGGTAGTTTCCCCATAGTCCTACTAACCAAAGATAACAACACTAACAATAACATTAAAATGTGATGTGTTTCCCCAAAACAATCTCGAAAAATAAAATATAAAGCTAAAGACCTCAATATTCTCAATTTTAAAACACATTACAAAGCTACAATGATCAAAAAAGCTTGGTACTGGTATAAAGACAAAATATAGACCAATGGAACAGAATAGAAAGCCCAGAAATCAACCTTCATGAATATGGTCAAATGATCCTCAACAAATGGCCTTGGGAAAACTGAATATCCACAAGCAAAAGAATAATGTTGGACCCTCACTTTACCACATACAAAAATTAACTTAAAATGGGGTAAAGACCCAAAGAAAACTCTTAGAAGGAAATGTCAGGGAAAAGCTTTATGACATTGAATTTGGCAATGCTTTCTCAAATATGACCCCAACCCACAGGCAATTGAAGGCAAAAATAAACAAGTAGGATCATATCATGCTTCAAAACTCCATGTAGCAAAGGAAACAATCAACAGAGTGAAAAGGCAGCCAACAGGATTGTATAAAATATTTCCATGCTATATATCCTCTGATAGAAAATTCATAGTCAGAATATGTAAAGAATTCCTATAACTCAACAACAAACCCCTCCAAATAATAAAATTTAAAAAATGAGCCAAGCATTTGAATAGACATTTCTCCAAAGAGGACATACAAATGATAAGAAAAAAAGCATATGAAAGTATGCTCAACATCACATCACTGGTTATCAGAGAAATGAAAATAGAAACCACAATGAAATATCACCTCATACCCCTTATGGAGGTCACTATTAAAATAAAAACCCAGAAAATAAGAGGTGTTGGTGACTCTGTGAAGAAATTGGAACCCTTGAGCACTGTTGGAAGGAATGCTTAAAATGGTGCAAGTGCTATGGAAAACAGTATGGAGGTTTCTAAAAACTAAAAATAGAATCACCATATGATCCAGCAACCTCACTTCTGGTTTTCTATGTATGTCCGAAAGAGTTGAAACAGGATCTTGTAAAGAAGTTTGAATGCTCACATTCACTGAAGCATTATTCACAAAGCTTCCAAGAGATGGACTCATCAGTGCATCAATGGATGAATGGGTAAAGAAAATGTGGTACAATGTACAAGGGAGTAGTATTCAGCCTTAAAAAAGAAGAAAATCCCAGCTCAGTGCCTGTGGCTCAATGGGCTAAGGCACTAGCCATGTACACCTGAGCTGGCAGGTTGGAATCCAGCCCAGGCCTGCCAAACAACAATGACGGCTGCAACCAAAAAATGGCTGGGCATTGTGGCGGGCGCCTATAGTCCCAGTTACTTGGGAGGCAGAGGCAGGTGACTCGCTTGAGCCCAGGAATTGGAGGTTGCTGTGAGCTGTGATGCCACAGCACTCTATCCAGGGTGATAGCTTGAGGCTCTGTCTCAAAAAAAAAAAAAAAGAAGAAGAAGAAATTCCTATCACAGATACAACATGGATAAAACTGGAGGATACTATGCTAAATTAAATAATATAGTAGCAAAAAGACAAATATAGCATGTTTCCACTCATATGAGGTATCTAAAATAGTAAAACTTTTGGAGACAGAAAACTGGCTGTTGGGGGTTTGGAGGAATTTTTGAATGAATACAGAGTTTCAGTCTAGAAAGAAGAAAAATCTTTAGAGATAGGTTATGCAACAGTGTGCATATAATTAACATTATTTTACTGCAAAGTGGTCAAGATGGTAAATTTTATGCTATTTTATAGTATAATAAAAATGTATTTCCTTTTAGTCTTTGTTAAACATATGGTTTTTTGTTTTTTTAAAACGCCCATTGATTATGTTTACTTGGACTTGTCACTATGGTTGCATATAGTGCCTAAGGGAGAGAAGTGTTTTTAATTGTAGATTTGCCATTCTTAGAAATGAGGCTTTTGTGATCTCTAATTATGTGGTGGCCAGATCCCCTTAAGCAAAGGACCCATTTACAGGCTACTGAAAAATAGTCTGTAACATCAATAACAACAATGACAACTAACCATACTATTAGTAACAGCCAATATTTTTAAATCACTTACTAGTGCCAACATTTGTCCCAAGAGCATGATATATATTATCTTATTTAATACCTGTAACAACTCTAGGAAGCAGACGCTTGTCATTATAATTTTACTCCTGATGAAACTGAGGCTCATAGAGGTTATTTAACTTGCCCAAGCTTGCACAGTTTTCAGTTTGAAGAGCCTAGATTCCCATGCAGTTTTAAAATAAAAGATGATCTAGGAAGAAAGTCTTATTGAATACTTTCGTTTAACAGCTTAATGGCAATAATCAAAAGAAGACACTTTTAAGAGGACATGGAGTGTTGCTAATTTAATAGCCAGATTTGAGAGCTCTGAAAATTGTCTCTTTTCCCAGAATATTTATCTCAGAAAGTGATTATTACTTCATTCTCCATGCATAGACTTCATTTATAGTTGGGGAAAATAGTTCTGGGCTTATGGGGACTTTCGCATGACTGATTAGTCTAGATTGTGATCTATCAATCAAAATCTCTAACTTAACAAAGAATCAAATTCAAGCTCAGGAACCATTTTCTCATGACTTTGTAGATGCCTGGATATTGCAGGGAGCAGGTGGGAGAAAAGTGCCTTCTATTTGGCACTGGCGGCAGAGCCAAGCATGAGGATCTTTGGATATATGATGCTGTTGAGTGAGAGGGGAGGAACTTCTTTCTGTCTCCAGGAGACCTGGCAAAGACAGTGGCTGCTGTAATTTTTAAAAACTTCTGCTGGGTATCTCTCTATGTCCAGCAACACACCTCAGTAATAATAGATCCTCCTCTAGCTGCCATGCAGGTTGGGAAGGGGCCCTGGAGGGAGGGAGCTCGTGGAAAAGGAGGGAGGGAAGAGGAAAGCCCAGGCAGAGAAGAGAATCCATTGTTTCTGGTCTTGGCCACCCCCCTCAGGAACATGTCAGCTGTTTGATTAGGATGAATAAGGACTTCTTAGAGTTCATAATAAATGGATTGTGAATCTTTATCCTTTTCCTGTAATAACATGGGTTGACTTAATAGGTCTTAAAACAGATAATTCAGTTTAGTCTGGCATCTCAACCTTGGCATTGTGTGTAGAAAAGAAAGTCACCATTCCTCTCCCAAACTCCAACCTTTCATGAAAGAAAAATTGCATTAATTCACAGCACCCTCCCCCCTCACCCCAAGAGACTTAAATCCCTGTGTCAGAAAGGTTAATCATTTTCTGAAAGGAAATTTAGTTTGAGAGTGAAAATATTTCATGACCTAACCACGTTATACCCATTCTGTATGGGAGTAAGGTCGTAAGGACTTCAGGCTTTGTGTCCTATTACCATGTAGTAATAGGAAAATTTGGGGGAGGATGAGTAAGAAGAAATGGATGTAGGTACTTAGGGCTCATATTTTTGTGAGATCCTTTGAGAAATACTGCTCTTGGTTGTTTTTTAAATGGTGCTCCTCTTTGACTTAGCCTTACTTTGTGCCAGTAAGACTAGCCAGGAAGTGTAATTAACATTTTGTATTTAAGACGTTTCATTTCAAAATGACGAGGTATACCAACAGTTATGGCACTGAAATCATTAAAATCATGCAAATGCTTAAAGTGTGTAGGCCTGGGAGATTATAGTTTCATTAGAGAAAAGGCTATAAAGTTAGACCTAGGTAATTACCTTTCCCATTAATGCTAGAAAATTCTGTGCTCCACTGAGAAGTGATCGTGGTGCATCGGGCCTTCTGTGCTTTTCCATTCAAACTGCAGGAGCCTTTATTTCATCAGCACAAACTGCAAGGTAGCAGCGGCAGCTTTCCAGGTGTACTTTGCAAATTGGGGTTTAAATGTGGAACACATCAAATTAAAATTCAATATTAATTATTTTGTCTTGCTAGGAGTCTGAGTGGTTTAAAGCAGCAAGGGTAATTGTCTAATTCATTGTGTGTGTCTACAGTGAACTTAATCATTATGTCAGCTTCCTAATAAAAGGTTATTATAGAAACAAAGATCCCAATTTTACATATGGTAGACAAGGGAGGATTCGAAGAGCCGGTCTCTAAGGTAGACTTGAGGATCTTGACAAATGATGCCCATGCTGTGATCAGATACTTAACAAGAAATCTCGTTATTAACTAGGCCTGTACAGATAATTAGCACTTGAGCTTCAAATTTTAAATCTGGCTTGAGATGTATAATTTATCAAAAGCCTTAACTTGCTGTCAAAGTCCGATAATAAGGTAGTGTTATTGATGAATTGAGATTAAAAGCAGATTGAAGAGAAAATTAGGCTACTGGTTAGCCTGAAAGGTCTGATTTCAATATTTACAGTACTAATTTGGTATTATTTTGGTAAATGGATGTGGTCCCCAAGTGCTGCATGGTATAAAAGAGTAAACTATGCATCATTATTCCAACAGAAAAAGTATTGTTTACTGTGCACAGGATTTTGCAGCACTAGCAGTCTGGTTAATAGGCTGCTTTATAAGATGAGTGTACCTGTTTTTTATTGCATGCATTTATTATAACCCATTCAGCACCTAGGGCTTTTAGTGAAAATTAGAAAATGTAGCTTCTTTACTTTAAAAATGATATTACATTAGACTAATTGCTACAGAACCTGTCTTCCTGATTTAATTCACTTTCGTTTATCTCTTTTCATTGTCTTCCAAACATTCTTGCCACTGGAATTCAGATAACTACCATTTTACACATTCAAGCTACAGAAAATGAGCAATCTTTTTTTAATGATCTCTACTAGCACTTCATTGCAAGCGATCTTGGGGGCAGGGGAAGGAACGAGATGTACAATAAACCGTCTATCTCTAGTGTCTCTCAGCTTTGAAGCACATTCTGCGTACACTTATGTGACCCTTGGCAAGTTAAATCTTTTTGACGCATGTAATAAAATGTAGTTCGGGGCAAGAGCTGATTTCCAAAATTATATTAGCCATAACCTAAGGCCGTGGCAAATTGTCTCCCTATTTTTCCTTGCTCGGGCTCACAAATGGGATTGGGAAAGCGTTGGCGTGTTTTATTGTATATCATATCAGGTCTAAACAGGCAGTAAGCTGAGCCATCATATATCTCTATGTAGCTCACAGCAGTATTTGCCCGTGAAATAATAAAGCACAGGACTGTTGGTTTCCAGAAAATTGCTCGAAAATCCCCTGTCATGTGTTACTGGCAGCAGCCTCGCCCCTCCAGTCTCCAGCTGTCCAGCCGGGTGTGCCAAGTCCCAGCGGGACCTGAGGACTGCTTGCACTGCGCGGTGGCACAGGGCTTTATGGTGACGTTCCTTGTGTACTGTGCACTTGGAGACAAGGAGGCTTCCCGAGACTCAGCAGGAGCGTTCAGTGTTTCTGCTGAGCTGGTTAGCGAGAGGGCAAATGGCTATTATTCAGAAGGGTGTGGCAGGGGAAAATGTATTGCGTTACATTTTCTATCAATATTGACTCAATGCTGACCAATAACGGGCCTCCGTTCGAGCTGACCCTTCTTTCCGACTTCTCTCTTCGGCCTAATTAGAGTGAGTGGAATTTGGTGGAGATGTTTTCTTGGCAGAAGAAAGAGGCTTTTTTTTTGCATCAGCCCAGCAGCATCTACCTCGCTGCTCCCCACCTCAACTCGGTCCCCCTCCCCCTCCTCCCCCACAACTCCTGAAATAACATTCGTTTAGCGTTCTGCTTTTAGATGAAAAAGATTTGGTGCTTCAGCTGTTCCAATATATGTTGACTACTGACTAATGGATATTTATTCCACTTTATTGCTTTCTATAGGCAAAACTCAAACAAAAGGAATTGGATTTTGCTAATAGCAATGAGCAGCATTGGCATTTTTTGACAATAGTAAGGATAATAATAACCCCTCCCCCCCCCCACGGAGCTGGGGCTTATAGCTTTTCGAAGCATTTTTACATATATCATCTTTCCTGCTTCTCATGCACGACACAGGCAGGGGAGGGATTATAATGCGCCCTCGGTAGATGAGCAGGAACAAAACAAGGAAAGAGGTTATAAAATTAGCTTACAGTGGAGCTGGGATCATTTTGTTCTTTGAACTTTCTGACTTTTGCCCTTTGTTCTTTCCTCTGAACAAAGTGGTTTTATTCTTTATAATACCATTTCCTTTTATCTTGAAAGTTTGCAGAAATACTGCCTGTACAGGGCACTCATCCTGCGCGTCTCAGTGGGATAAAGCAGTCGTCCAGAGCCAAGAGAGAGTGATGGGAATGCGTGTGAAGTCTGTTATTTGTAGGGTCGGTGTCTAGCTCCAAGGGTGCATTCCAGAAGTGTACTTTGTTGGGTGGGCACTGCTGAGTGGCCCAAGCAGGCACCACAGAATGTGGCCTCGTGCAGTCTATATTTAAAAGCCATCGGTCAGTTATTAATTCCAGCAGTTAAAATAGTGGATATATTTCAAGAAAAAAAAAATAACCCAGTCAGGAAAGGTGGTGACAGAGGCAACAGTGCTGGGATTAGAACTCAGGGGGTTCCCTTCTCTGATGTGCGCATCACTGGGCCCTAAACCTTTCTGACCTGTTAAAATTTCCAACCACCACCCTCCGGGCTTGGTCACACACTCAGAGCTCTATGCCAAGAATGCATTGCTGCAGTGCTGGTTCTATTAGGCCACATTTACTTGGGACTTTCAGGGGGAAAGAGATGAATGTTTTCCTAAAGGGAGAGCTCAGACCTCATGGGACTGCAGTCCACACGACTTTCCCAAACGCCTTCCCTCTCAGGCTTCAGCCTGAGGGGCTAAATCTGAGCTCCACAGTTAGCTGCAGTTGTATGCAGCAGAGTCAAAATATTTTCCCCATTTCAAATAAGATTAGGAACTCATCATGAATATATTACACACACTTGTGGGATAGGTTGGAACGCGTGGCAAAGAAATAAATAAACAATCATCAGATGATTCCAGTGTGTGAGCAGGACTTTGTATTTTATATTGTACTTGAGGGTACCGGAATTTTATTCCCTACGTCCAGTCTTTCTCCCATGCTTGGAGCTTCGGCTGAAGGCAAGGAAAGAATTTCATTCTGAGGAGGCTCTCTCTGTGTGTGTAGAGTGAATGTGTGTGTGTGTGTGTCTGTTGGGGAGAAGGCGGGAGCAGAGGAAGGCAAGAGAAATAGCAATTTAAATAGAAAAGAAAAATTAGGAGAAGAAAACAAGTATGAAAATACCAATGAAATCAACAACAAAGAGAATCAAGAACTTACCGTGTCTGTAAATTTTCCTTACATGTTTTTTCTATTTAGCAATATTTTTGTTTAATGAGATGTATTACGCTAATGTGCCAGTTAGGGGACATGGACACTTCAAGTCCAGGCACAAAGACTGTTTCATCTGGTAAGTGATGTACTTTTCTTCTTCAAACATGTCAATAAGGTAGAAGTTTTTTAAGGTTTTTAAAGCAACTATGTGAATTAAATAGCTATCATATTTGTGTTGCCATTATTCTTTTGAAAATTTATTTTAAAGGTTGCTATAGAAAATGAAGAGGAAAAATTCTGGATGAAATACCATTCTCAGACGATTCTCCCATCCCAAATAAATGATTTACGGCACATTTGGCCTCCTGTATTATCTTTTACACTATACTTAAAGTAGAAACTCTAGCTGTTTCATCTTTTAAGGTGTCAGACTGTGAAGAATATGCCTGGGTGTTTAAGAGGTAATCATTTCTTTATTATAAAATAATCTCTTGTTTATGATTTGAAATCCAAACTTTACTTTAAACACTAAGTAAATTGTAGGTTAAATTAGGCAAGGTACCTTTTAAAAGCCCTGCAGAAACTTAGCTATTTGTTAAACTCTGTCGCAGAAATTTTGAAATGCGTACAATCTTGTTTTTAAAGTTGGACATACAGAGTATATATTTTACTACAAAACTCTCAGAGATATGCTTTGCCCTATTTTGATCATATAGACCTATATGACGGCAATGCTGCATTTATCCCTATTGTGTACTGCCTCCTGAAAATAAATTGTCCTCAAATTATAAGAGAAAAATAATTCACATTATTTTTCTTGTCATTTGTGCTGCCTTCCTATTTAATGATGTTTTTATACAAACACAAAGTTCAGTAAACATACACACATTTGCTTTCACAAACTGACTAATCAGTATGCAAAAATCGCAAATAATGTCACTTTCGGCTCTACTGGAACCCCCAGGGGCTGAGCAGAAGCAGATCCCGTTTCTGTTTGCCAGGATGTCAGGCTAGGAAGTCACTGTCTGAGTCTGACCAATAGGGGTCTCCAGTGTACCATAGAACCATTCAGGCCACACCATTATGATTATTTACAGTATGCTGTACATGAAGCAAAGGGCAGAACAGATTTATATGGACTGGGGCTGATGCTAGATTTATTCAGGGAGTGAAAGGGTGACATCACAACTTATACGTGACGAGAAGCAAAGACATGTCTAGGTTTGGTGAGAGAACACCCTTAACCTAATGGTGCAGGGACGACCCGACAGTGCCCCAGATAGAAAAAAGAATGTCTAGGCAGCCACATTGGTGTTTCCAGATATTTAAACCTGTGTCTTTGTTTAGAAGAAACATGCAGAAGAGTGAGTGAGTTTTTCTATTTTCCCTTGAATCTTTTGGGACTGGGTTGAAATTGTCTAAATATCCACTCTGAAACTGGTTCATAATAGCTTTCAGGAAGTTATATATATATTTTTAGTGAGAATATAGTGTTGAGATTTGTCTTTTCCCCCACTATTACAGATATCAGAGACAATGAACTCCCAGAAAGAGTAATTACAATTTTCATAATTGAATATAAAGTTTAGGTCCTGTTTAGAAATAGCAGTACAGAGTCATGATATGTAAAGCACGGCATAATATATTTTGTTTTTATGCATCATGGAATTCCTTTATGCCATCCATTCTAGGAGAAATTAGTTTTTAAAAAGGCTTGACTAACAAATTAAGACATTTATGGAGTTTAGGGATAGATCTATTTGTGCAGAAAAGGCAACAGATATTCAAAATGTCTTTCTCATCATTCATTTATTTATTCAACAAACGTTTATTTAGGTCATGCTTTGTGAAGTCACTCAGTGACTAAAGAAAAATAGCTCTATTCGGGGAGTGCAGTCTAGTAAATGACAAATAAAAAAGAAATCCTAATAGAAAACAGACGGAGGTAAGATCTAGCATTGAAGCGAAAGTAAGGTATTGAGAAGGGAAGAGGATTCAACAATTTTCAGGGAGGAGGTTGAACGTAGCCAGAAAAGAGATGAGTTGTGAATGAAGTTTAGGATTGTGACAGGCAGTGTTGAGGAGAAGGACATTTCAGGTGTGAAGACTTGGAGGCCACTGGTGGAATGACAAGTTATGTGCAGGAACTGAGGAAACTTTGTAAGCTGTGCTGGCTTGTTCTTCTCAAGAAGGGAGAAGAGGAGAAGCTCCGGAGGATAAAGACTACCTGGGTGAAGGTGGATTGAATTTAGAGTTCCAGATGGTGAGGGGGTGGAAAGAAACCCAGCTAAACAGGAATTAATTTTTGGAAATCAGTTAGGAAGCTTACAGGCATTGTCAAGCTGACCCTATTGAAGCAAAGCACGTGGCTGTATAAAGACTTATTCAATAAAACTCCACATGGCTGGTACCATTGCAATGGATTTTAATTTTTGCCATTAAGGTGGGTGTGGCTCTCCTGGGTTTAGAGATAGGACACTGACTGTAATCCCTCTGTGTCACCCTAACTGGCTGGATGCCTGCAGGTGAGTCTCTTCAGTCTTCCTCAGATTCGTTTCTTATCTAAAAGATAAGAGTTGTATTAGTCTGCACCAGCACTTAAGGACCTCATGGATCAAAGGAAGGCTGAAGATATATGTTAGGCATATCCACCAGGTCAAAGGAGTTCAGAAAAGCTAAATATTTTGAAGGGAATGTTAAGGACACAAGAAACTCTGTCTCATTGCTGATGTGAGAAAGATAAAAGCTATCGAGGAACAAATAACCAAATGAAGACCAAAAGGAGCAAAATTCAGAAAAACAACACCTGCAAGACGTGAAAATGAGACTAAGATATTAGAGATGAATATTACAAAAGATTTTAAACACCCAGGGGTCAGCTGAGTAAATGCAGCACAGCTGTACTTGGGCACGACTCTGATTTCATATACACCTTGTTCTCAGTGAAGCTTTTGATTCAGTCAAAACTAAGTTGCTAGCTTCCTCCAACAAATGAGGAAGAAGCGATTACTACCAACTTGGGGAATTACAGAAGGCCTCCCAGAAGGGATGACACTTGAACCGTACCTCTCATAGTGAACTGTGACTTTACAGGTGGAAAGTTAAGGGAAGGGCACTTTGAGTCAAAGGACTAGCATGATCAGAAGATAATCAGGACCACGGGGACTCCTTGGTACCGGCAAGTGACAGTAAGAACTAGAGGCAACCTGCTTGGGTGGTCTGATAAGAAAGAAGATTTTCCTAAGTCAGTGTTGGCTGGGCAGATAGTTTTCCTTAGGTGCCAGCTGCCCATGTGCAATATCTTTGAAAGTCTTGGGGACGTAGATAATGAAAGATACTAGGGTGGTGAGAGGAAATGACAAACAGAATTTGAAATTGAATAACCATTCAAGTTGTAAAAATGGCTACTAAGAATAGGGACAACACTTAATAGGGATATAATGTGTAATGTACGTGGGTAAAGATATCTCAAATGAAATATAGAAAATGATTGGTTACATACGTTAAACAGGAAGTGATCTGTACTTATAAAGTTGAACATAAATAAACAACATGGTTATCACGCTGTTCTAAGGGCCATGTTTTGGGGCCCCAGAACCCAAAGGTAAGAGAGCTTTTAAAGAAAATTCTTCAGCTACACCAGTCCTCAAATTCTTTTGTTTCAGATACAATATGGACACATCACTTGCTAATTTCCACTCTTTGGTAAATGCTGTTATGGAGAAATATAGATATAAAGCTAAGTTATAAGTTTGTAATTGAATTTGTTACAGATGCTTTAAAAAAATTCACTGCAGTATTTATTTTGGAGTTGGGAGTGTGGAACAGTATAAAAAAGAAAAAAAATACTATGTGCTTGACTTAGCTAACATTTTATGCAATGTGGAAAATTATAAATAAATAAAAGTATCAAAAATAATTAAAGGTACAGAAAATAGGTCCTCTGAAAAAATGTTACATTCACTGTGATTATGTAACTAGAGGAAAGAGAACTGAATGGTGTCTCAATAACACTCCGTAGGAAGATTTTTAAGAAAAGGAATCGGTGTTTAAGGTCTTCCTTTGATCGGATTTAACTGAAAATATTACAGATTTGCAGACCTTTAAGTTAGCAGGAAAGATGGTGCTTTTGGTAATAGAAATGATCAGGGGGTGCAGGAATTGGCCCGGGCTACTGCTAGATGTCAGACTGCTTCGCTTGGCATACTGGCTGTTCCACTCAGTAGCTAAGTACTGAACTTCTCTGGACCTCCATATTTTGTATCAGTAAGATGGAGATAAAAAATATTTTCCATCTAAAAGGATTTTGAGAGGATTAAATGTCTTAATAACATAAAAGGACAGAACAATTCTGGAACATGGTAAATGCTTAATAACGATTAGCTCTTATTACTATGACTTCAGCATAATTGGTGCTCATTGAATATCTATTGATGGATTACCGCAGCCACTCCTGCCAGCGTTTTATGTATAAAAAAACAAGACATCATTTTTGGGGGGGGGATGGTTCAGTTAGATACTTGCCTGAATTATGCACTGCCTTAGTATATAGCCTTCCTTTTTTAAACAAGCGGGCAGTGGATGTGTGCAAAACACTTCTTAAAAGGCAAAATTAAATAACCAAGTGTATTTCATAACTCAGGGTGAAAATAGGTTCTGATTCCTCATGGAAGGCACTGAGTGCCTTTTTAGGGGCTGTTCTATATTTCTGATTGCTGAGCAAGTGGAGAGGCAACTGTCCCAAAGCTTCGGACATTTTCCAACTGGGCCCAGCTCTGCAGTCTGTGACAATGCACAGTGGTTGATGAGTTAGTTCTAGAGGCTTCTGAATTTTAATGATGTTGGAGATGATATTGTGTGTCCTTCAGCTTGTTAGAGTGACACCAGCACTCCATAAATCATAATACCTGTGTATTGTAAAATCAATAGCCAAGTGCTATCTCAGCGCTAACCCTTAATAAGTTTTTCACGGCTCTAACAGCTTAAACTTTGTCGTAATGCCATTGGACCTGTAGGTTAGGATCAGAGCATGCTTAATTTGTTTTGTAATAGAGACTTTTCGCTAATGAAGGACCGATTAGTTAAGCTTTGGTTGCCACTCTGGTGATCAGTTGGCAGAACAGCCTCTGCAATTAAACTCATGTATCTCTGTCCTGAAGCAAAAAAGCAGGCTTAAACAGTCAATAAATGTTAATCCAGTCACAACCTGTCTCTGCCTTTGAAGGCTGCCCATGAGGGTTTTTTCCCCCCACATCACATTTTTTTCATCCTGCTTTAAACGTGGTGGTCCCCACGGAGTCTGGATGTGGCGTACACGACCTCCCACGGTTCCGTAATAAGATCTGGCATGCTAACAACATTGTCTACAGATCTGTCATCTCGAGGTCTGTCTGTCCCTTCCCCTCCCTTATCTCCTCGTCACTCTATCCAAGGTTGAAGAATGAAGGAGCACATGGGACCTCTAAATGGAATTGGGTAAATATGTTTGCAAAAGGAGGATGTGCTTTTGTGTCGCTAGGACATACATTAAGGTCTCTCTCTCCCACTGTCACTATAAACATATGGGGTGGGGATGGAATGGGAAAACCTTTTCCTTATTTGCTTTTATCGAGTGATGGTGAGTTGTGAAGAGTGCTGAGAAGTGAAAGCTTGGGGCAGAGCCAGAAAGCAAAACAGAACTTCCAAATAATTCCCGGGGGTCTGGGGGCGGAGGATAAAGGAAGAAGAAGAAGCTAGGAATTAAAACCAACTTCTCAAAACTATTTAATACTTCTTTTCCTTGATAATCTTTGTCCTCGAACAAAATTCCAGATATATTTTCTTATTTTTTTCTCCTTCACATGAGACAGAGAAGTAAGGACTCACAGTCAGAGGGTAAAGTCACAAAGGCAGGCGCCTGCCGCAGCCTTGGGGCTGAATGGCCCCGAGTGGTCTGAAAATTTAAACGCCTCCTTTTGGAGCCACATACTTCGGGAGTCTGAAGACACGTGTTTACTTCTCTCCCCTGCATAGGAGCTTTGCTTTCCCCAGGATAGGCACAGGGTCCATTTTACTGTATATGATTTAGCCTGTGTTTCTGATTAGGAGGTTTAAAGTTGTGGGGAAAGGAGACACAGAGGACAGTGAGGGGACAAGAAGACCAGGGGTTAGTTGTTCAGAAGTCACCGGTGTGAGGTGGCAGTACTGAAAACTGGTGTACTGAACATCTTGCTAATCTAAATGGGGTTTAGAATTTAACATGTCATTAAGCTGGGTTTTGTAGAACTGTTGTTTGATGGGCACTTAATCTAGCATGCCAGTATTTTTGGATAAAATGTTATCATTTTAAATATGGTAATAAATTATTACTCACCAGAATAGCATTAACTTATTACAATTACACGTTTTAAGTGTTCTGGAGCTGAAGAGCTCTTTTACATGGGTCTTCTCTCTGAAGTGCAAGTCGTTGGGTAAAGTCTGATAGCTGTGGACACGGCACAAATTAATCACGTCCCTATGAACTCATTTATGTTAGAAGAACCCCCAGTAATTACTTTGTGACTCACTGGTTTTTCAGAGAAAAAAATTTCAAACCAATGTGATAGAATATACATACAAATACATCAACCCTGCCTTAAGAAAGGCAGACTCTTTTAATTGTTCAATTGCTTAGTTAACAAATATTTATTGAGTGCCTACTATGTGCTGCTCACCATAGCAGGTGCAGGGGAAACAATGAAAAGCATAATAAGCCTGGTCTCCGCTGTTGGTTCTGTTGCTCAATGTTGTGGAATTTAACATATGCAAAGAAATGCATTTAAAGTAAAAAAAAAATCAAACACAAATATATTGATTATGAGTACTGAAGGCAAAAACTAATCAGCATTACTCAAGTAATTTATGACCCTAACGGGCAGCCAGCCACGTGCTACAGGCCGTAAGTCATTCAGTAAAAGTCTTCCTGAGCTCTGGCTCTGTAAGAAGCACAGTGTCAGGTACCGGGGACAAATATCAAGAACATTCAAGGTATTCAGGTCTTAAACGTTGTAAGTTTATTTTTTGCCCTCAAGAATGTAAGATGGAACATGTACCTCAGAGAAACTGTAATCAATTAATGAGCAATGCATGTTTAGCTTAACTTCCTCATTTTACATTATAGATGTTTTGCTGTAAGTGGAATCATTTGAAATTCATGATTTAAAGGAACCCTGCTGTGATTCCTTTTACTAAGCAGAGAAGAACCTTTTTTTTTTTGAGACAGAACCTCAAGCTGTCACCCTGGATAGTGTGCTGTGGCTTCACAGCTCACAGCAACTTCCAATTCCTGGGGTCAATCGAGTCTCCTGCCTCCACCTCCCAACTAGCTGGGACTACAGGCCCTCACCACAACACCTGGCTATTTTTTGGTTGCAGCCGTCATTGTTGTTTGGTGGGCCCGGGCTGGATTCGAACCCGCCAGCTCAGGTGTATGTGCCTGGTGCCTTAGCCCGTTGAGCCACAGGCGCCGAGCCGAGAAGAACCTTTTTAACATGGATAAACGACTGTGAATGTTCTGTCGTCTAAGTCTGAATTTTGGTAAATTGGGATTTCCTGCGTGGGCCTGAATAGACAGAAGTGTACACACACAC
Organism: Perodicticus potto; assembly: GCA_963574655.1. NCBI lineage: Eukaryota > Metazoa > Chordata > Mammalia > Primates > Lorisidae > Perodicticus > Perodicticus potto. The sequence continues at coordinate 20,407 of CAUYRH010066040.1, read as the reverse complement.
ACACACACACACGCTCACATCCACGAGACAGTGAGTCTGAGGAACCAGAGAGGCAGGTATGGTGCTGGGTTGATCCTGCCAGGGAGTTTTTAAGCAAAACGGATTATGTAGCCAATGGTTAATGAGGGCCACTTGCTTGTGGACTTTGTCTATTCTTAATGCCACCAAACAACCACAAGCCAAGGACAGTCATTCTGACTAAGCAGGAATGGAAAGAAGGAAATCAATATTGTCATCAGTGTTGTTTAAGATTTCTTTGTTAAGCTTTGCAGCCTAACAAATATTTTACAACTCTTTTGTTCCCTAGTCTGGTTAACCAAGAAACAAATCCGGAAGGAAAGGAGCTCTGTTCTCAAGCTTCTGGAAGGGAACTTACTGTTCTTGTTAACCAATTAAAGGCCATTAAAAAGCATGTGGTTTTCCCTTGAGGCTCTAATTCAATAGACAAAATTAAGAACATTCTTAATAGAGATACCCCTTACTTGTTTCATTTATGCCTAGATGGCACAAATACCATCCTTGTGGCAAGGGCCGTAGCTGGATAGGAGAAAGGCGTATGTTGAAAGAGAAAAGGAGGTTGGTAGCAAGGGACAAGTCCCCTCAGCCTCTTGCCTTACCTGCAGCCCCTTCCCATCCCAGGCCAGTTATCCATGGAGCCAAGCGCCAGTCACGTGGCAGACTAGGGACTCCCCAGTTCACTTGCAGTCTCCTTCCCAGGATATGGAGCATGAATGGGCAGGAGGAGGTCACAAGCGATATTGGCCTCTAAAGGAGCACATACAACTTTATACTATAGAGAGGTACTGTTCAGAGGTAAGTTGCAAAGAGGCATAAAATGACTCTTTCTTAAGGCAGAGGCCCTGGTGTTAAACAGATATTGCAAGTGCAATGTACCTCAGTAAACCGAGACCCAGTTTCAACTTCTCTGTAAAAGGGCTCACAGGGCTTTTGGATGACCCTTTTCTGAAGAGGATTCAGAACCATGCATTCAACTCTCAGATGAGTGCCTCTGAGGATCTTGACAGTTCCCTTGGAAAGGAGCCTTTGCATTTCTCTGGAAGAGCCTTTCTGATTTTTCCCCTAAGGGGTTGCCATGAAAGGAGGACATAGTGGGAATCTAATGCTTGGAAATTAAACTCCACTCTCCCCGATTTTTTTTCAAGATTAGAAAGTCCTGCCAAGAAGAAACAAGAGTAATTTGAGAGTTATTGTAGGTAGAAATGAAGGAAATGTACCAGGTAATAGTCCCACAGTAAAATGACTTAAGGAGGGAAAGGAAAGTTGGCTGTACCATAAATGATAGCAGGAAGAGTAGTCTTTACAATTGGACACACTGCCTTTGAATGTCTGCTTTGTCAATTAACTTTTTGACTCTGGGTCACGTTATTTAACCTCCTAGGGCCTTATTTTCATGGGGTTGCTGTGAATTTTTATTGAGAAGACATAAAACATTGAAAGCACTGGCAAGCTTAAGAGCGCCTCCTCAAAACATATTGGTTTTCCCATCCTTTTTCTTCTTTTTGGCTAAATTCAAATACTCCTGCTATTGTCGTATTTTAAGATAAACTGAGACAAATAAGACAAAATTATAATTGGCAAGGATGAAATAAATAAAACTAAAGCTGAGGAGATTATGTTTGACTTTATTTGTAATAAGGGTGTATAATAGTACGTATTTGGAAATGGTACATTTTCCATTTCCTCTTCGAGATGTACAAAATGAAATTGTCATTTGTAAGCTTTAATGGATAATGTAAAACACTAGTAATAGCAGAAGCCTCACCCTCAGTAAGCCCTGCTAGAATTTAAGATTTTACTCCACAGTATGACGCTGGTTAACATGTGCTAATCATGAAAACCTATTAATGCCCCTATGATTCCAGACATTGTACACTCTTTATTTCCAAACTGATTGGAATTGGGTTAAATCCTAGACTGACGCTGTGAAACAAAACTAGTGTGTGGCAGGCAATAGTTTATTCTAAGCCCTAATAACCTAAAATATTTTTCATTAAAATCCACACCAACCAAAAGAGACCTGATGCCTGGAAAATGCATTTATTTTTTCCTTTTTATTTTTGAACAAAGCAAGGAGCTGAAAACATCAGAAATAATGAAACCAGCATATTTTTATTGCTCTGTTCTTACAAGAACTGATTTTTAATGAAATTTGGTTTAAAACAAAAAATCTTGTTCCTGGGTTGAATTTTTTTGCGTGGCACATACCAGCCTGGGGCTATCTTTTATTGGCCAAGTTATAAACCCCAGAAAAGGGGGTTTTATAGTGGAAATGCTGACAGAACCCGCATAGTGCTACTGGGTGCCTCTCTAATTAGTCTGAAATCCTGAAAGCTGAATTCCATAATATGTGGCCTGTATTGAAGCAAGATTACAGTGTGGCCAAACCCCCAAGCTTAACTGGGCATTTCACGTGAAATCAGGGCTTCATATAGACTATGGCGGAGCCTTTTACAGTTGTAAAATGCTGGTACTTTTAAGCAAGAGAAAGCTTTATGAGTCCTCTTACTTATTTGAATGTAAATGGAGCTATTTGTATATATTTTTTGATAATCTAGCAATCCCTGGCATGCATATGGCACTTTGCAGACAATGAACTTCCACCTAGGCCTGGGCAGTCGGATTTCTAAAGATTTATTTTAGCATCTAGCCCCTTCCATAAAATCAACTTCAATTTGTGCTCAAGAGCTTGGTGCCAACATCGACAGAGGAATACCCTGGCAGGGAACTGAAATGAGCAAAAGACAGGACACGCACAGCTTTGCACACACATAGCTTTCCAGTTTTGGTTTGCCCGCTGGATCCTGCCCACTGCCCTCCTGGCTTGCCTGGTCTAGGTACTCATTGCCTGAGGTGATTCCAGGCACACACTTGCTGATTCAGGTCTGACAGGGCCGATTTCTTTTGCAGCTGCAGAGCCCTGTCTAAAGATCACTGGGCATGGTACCCTGGCCTGGCCTGGCCTTAAGCTGGGTGAGCTCACCCCGCTCAGGACCGTATCTTAAACGAAAAGAAAGGAAGAAAGAAAGATAGATACCAGATTCTGTTTAAAAAGGGACCACGTGTCAGACAGGCCCACAGCTTGTGAAATAGCTCCCCTCCTCCACTGGGAGTTTAATTTTCCTCTTTGTTTCCCCTGTAGGTTGTTCCTTGGTTTCCTTCACTGTGGGTTTTCCTTTGCTGAGGTGCTCTTCCCTGTTAGAGAGGTCAGGGGACACACCATGAAGAAGGTTCCTGAAACTTTCAGTGATTGTCCCAGAGGTGCGCTTCCTCAAAGTGAAAACGCAGGACACCAAAATGTTAGAAGCCCACAGAGCATCCTGGAATGCAACCCTCCTGCCCTTTGGCTGAAGACTCTGCAGGCATAGGGTTGGTCCCGCAGAAAACTATTCGAGAAAATTTTACTGACATAGTGGAGAAGTGGAGACCAGGCTGCTTTTCTCCTTGAACTTGCCATTTCTTGGCACCATGTTTTTGGTCGGGAAACTACTGCTTGGCAATGTTCGGGGCATGGTAGTGTAAGAAGACAATAGAAATCTGTAATAGAAATTATCTTCTTCCTATAGTAATAATAAAAGCAAGAGCAAACACACTGTCTTTTGGTCTTTTTTTGTTTTGGTGAGATATACAGTGAAATGATTAGTGTGTTTACACTCAACAAACATAGTTCCAATATAATTTTTAAAATAAATTACATATTAGTTATAAATACATAACTAAGAATAAGTTACGTACTACTGAATATACATTTACAAATGGGACATTTCACAGGAAAAAAGTCTTTCAGAGAAAAATCGTAAATTCGTTCATTTAAAAATTTAGGTTGGCTTTTCTCTTTTGTTGTTTGTTTTCCATCTTCTGTGAGAGGGCTACTTTTAACATGACCTAATGGTTAATCTTACTAAGATTGAAATGAAAATAATGTGGCAAGCTAGTCCTCTGGGATTTCTCCAAGCCCAAGTTCGTTGCAAATATTCTCCTACTTATAAGAACCTAGGTTAAATCACGCATTCTACTTTGGGGTTTGGAAAAATCTATGATGACAGCCCACAATCCAATAAGCTTTTCAATAAGAACATGATCTTATTGAGTAGGGTGTGAGTATGTTGGCATTTCTGAGTGGTGGGGACAAAGAGAAAATCAAGGCAAGTCCTCAAAATAATATGGAATTGTAATTGCCTTACTGAAAATGAACTATTTTAATGAAGAAAAGTGTGAGTATAAGATACGATACATAATTAGGCAATGAGGCTAGCTGACTGAACTTGCAATGAAGAGAGCTGTGAAGGGCGCTGCACCCCTGGCACGTTGCTGGGCTTATTCTCTGGGCGTAAACTGCAGGTAGAAACAGTTCACTGACAAAAAGGGTGGACAGAACTTGGCAACCCAATCCTAAAGTTTGCATGGAAGATAGAAAATCAAAACTAGTCAAGGCAGGTTTGCAGAAGATTAAAAAGAGAAACTCATTCTCTTTATAAGAAGTTTGATACTTCTCATAAAGATACAGTAATTAAGACATTGAAGTATTGGTTGAAAGTCAGAAAAATTGCCAGTGGAAGAAGAGAAACTCCAAAAATAGGAATATGGGCATTTAACACTCTCACTCTGTAGAGATTTCAGTGGCATCATAATTTTGGAAATGCTGTTTGGATAGTGGATACACACGTAAAAGTATATATATTTTTTGGTGCTATATATAAAAAAATACATTTCATACTATATATAAAAATACATTTCAGATGTGTGCAAAGGAAGAACTTAAAAATTTCTAGAACTCTTAGAGTCTTCTATATAAATAGTAATTTATATAGCAAATACATATATATATATATATGATAGAGAAGGATTTATTAAATAAAAGGTACAGACCATATTGGAAAAGATCGATGAATTGGACTAAATTAAACATGAACTGGGAAACGCACTGCAAACTAGAAGATATTTACAAAGAGGCAGCCAACATACAGAGAATATTCTGTAAGTATTTTGTAACATTTTGTAATGAATATTTTATAAATAAAGGCATATTTGGCTACAACTTTCTGTTTTTCCTATGTATAGTGAGTTTAGGGATATCTTTTGGGACACCCCATATATTACTGATAAACATATTAGACTGTGTGTCTTTGTGTGTACACACACACGTTTATCTAGCAGCACTGATGGTATAAGTCATTCCACCCTTTTGGAGAGAATCTAGCAATATCTAAAATGGTTGGTTGGGCATGCCTCATAACACAGCAGTTCTTAATTTAGGCATAAACAGCAAAGAAATTTTGATTGTGTATATAAGGAATATGTCTAAGACTAGTCACCACAATATCGAAAAAGTAAAAAAAATTGGAAACAATATAAATGCCTTTCAGTTATGCAATAGAAATTGTTATAAAATTATAAAATGGAATACTTCTACACAATGATTAGGATGAATGCATTAGATCCACATGTGTCTTCATGGACATATCTCAAAAATATAGTTGCATTAAAAAAGCAATTTACAAAAGGATATATACAATTCTATATGCCTTTGAAATCACTGTAATAATTTTAAAAATTCACTTGAGACTTCTGATTTTTTATGAGCACTTGTTTATGTTGAAAAGTGTAATGAGGCTGAGCGCCTGTAGCACAGTGGTTAGGGCGCTGGCCACATACACCGAAGCTGGCGGGTTCGAATCTGACCCAGGCGAGCTAAACAACAACTGCAGGACAAAATAGCTGGGCAGTTTTTTTTGCTTTGGTTTTGTATTTATATATACTCATGTGGATCTAATTCATTCATCCTAACCATTGTGTAGTAGTATTCCACTTTATGATTTTATAACAATTTCTATTGCATAATTGAAAGGTGTTTATATTGTTTCCAATTTTTTACTTTTTTGATATTGTGGTGACTAGTCTTAGACATACTCGTTATATACACAAATAAAATTTCTTTGCTGTATAAAATTTCTTTCCACACCTAGATTAGGAACTGCTGTGTTATGAGGCATGACCAACTATAACCATTGTAGATATTGCTAGATATGATTAGTATGTTTACACTCAACAAACATAGTTCCAATATAATTTTTACAATAAATTACTTATTAGTTATAAATACATAACTAAGAATAAGTTACATACTCCTTAATATACAAAACTAATCAAGGCAGGTTTGCAGGAGATTAAAAAGAGAACCTCATTAAGGAAGGTATCAAACTTCTTATAAAGATATAGTAATTAAGACATTAAAGTATCAGTTAAAAGTCAGAAAAATTGCCTTGGGAGGCTAAGGCCAGAGAATCGCTTAAGACCAAGAGCTTGAGGTTGCTGTGAGCTGTGATGCCACAGTACTCTACTCAGGGCAACATAATGAGACTCTGTCTCAAAAAACAAAAAGAAAAGCGTAATGATAAGGTCATGTAGAATACATAACATCTTCTATTGTAGCTAGTGGTTTCCTCTGGGAAGCAAGCTGGGGGAATACTTAAATATACATAGATTTATTTTATTTAAAAAATTCTGAAGCAAATAAAACAAAATACAAACTTTTGTTAAGTTCAGAAAGTAAAAGAACTTGTCATATTATTTTCTATACTTGGCAGTGTTTGAAATATTTCATAATTTAAAAAGATCATACTCATAAATATTACTTCTTTTAGATTTGTGCTCTCCCAAATAGAGTGTCTACATTCTCCGATCCAAGTACTAACCAGGCCCGACCGTGCTTAGCTTCCGAGATCAGACGAGATCAGGCGCGGTCAGGGTGGTATGGCTGTAGACATACATTCTAAGACAATCTGTTGGAAATAGGCTATGTAAGAATTTCTATTTGTATTTTAAATCTCATCCTGTTAAAAGTTTCTACTTTTTTTTGCTTAAATTTACAATGTTGGTTATTAGCATGATACAAGACAAATATTATTAATAATAACTATATATTACATATATGAATGTACAAAAATCTTATTGATGAAAGTGTGTAATTAAAAATTGTCTAAGGATGATATAAATCTTTAGACAATATAAATCATTCCTAGTCTCATGACCTCAAAATAATCCCTGATTATACTTTATATATACATGCTACTTCCAAAATTCTCTATGCACATTCAAATATATTTAATGAAAATTGTATTATATTATGCAAAAGATTTTGAGATCTCTTTTTTCACTTATAAGTAACTTTTATCTCTATATATCACTTTCTTGAATGTTACTAACTATTATCTTTTTGGTTAGACTTTTTGCAATATTATTTTTAACAAAATGTCTTCTTTCTGATTGTGAAAATTATACACGTTCATTGCAGAAAATAGAAAAAATGCAAAGTGAGACTTTTAACTTAATCATAATCCCAACACTCAAAGAAAATCGAGACTAATATTCTGGTGTGTTTCCTTCCGTTCTTATGTATCCATTCTTGTCCATTTATAGCATATGGATTATAATTATAATTTTATAAAACTGTCAAAAACTAGTGTATACAGTTTTGTCCTTTTTCAACTTAACATTTTATGATAAGCATTTCTCCATATCATTAAATGTTCCCTAAACTTAAATTTTAATGTTTATGCAGTTCCCATCAAATGGACTGATCATAAACCACATAACCAGGCCTAAATTGTAGGACATTGATGACATTTCCCATTTATTACTATTATTAATAGCACTGTAATAAACACTCATATTGAAATTTTGGTAGGCTTTAGTAATTATGTCCTTATGATAGACTCTGGGTCAAAGAACAAGAACCTTTTTAAGGTTCTTAATATATATTACCAAACTGCTTTCCAGAAGGAATCTGGCAGCATTTTATACCTACACATAAGGGATATGAGGATATATAAATGACATTAAAATTTTATTTTCATATAACTTAAGTGACTATATTAATTCATGGGGCAAAATTATCCCTGAATTTGATACAAAAATCTATGCTTATAATATAATTTGATTGGAAATCCATGGATAAAAGTAGTTCTTATAAGGATAAAATATTTTCCTAATTGATGCATTATTTACTGAACTTGATAAATGTCCTTTTAAGGAACGGTGGAAACTAAAAAAAAAAAAACATTGAATATCTTTTTTGTGGTTAAAAAATGAATCTGGAAATACTATAAATTTACATGAAATTTTTAGGAGTGCCTGAAAAAATAGAGGAAAAACATATATGGAAGAGGAAAAGATTCAATGCTTTTTAAATAATATGGACCATAATTGGAGCTTATTTATAAAACATTTTCATTATTAAACCCAAAACATATGGTTGTTTTTCATGAGAGTTGGCAAGTGTTTTTATTGCTTTATAAAAAATTATTGAATTATGCTCTATAAATCTAATCGGCATATAGATTTTTAATGGTATATATTCTCTTTCATTAACTTAGAGCTGTTTTCCATAAATACCAAATAGTGGTTAAAACTCAAAATGAGGGGATACAAGGTTAAAGCTAGGTATTTAAAATTTAGACAAATCAAATTTCAAATATAATTTTAGAATGTGTTCTTGGTCCTTAGGATTTTCAGTGCAGGCTAATTAGGGCGATCTCTAAAGGAATGCTTTCTCTCAACTTTCATTTTGAGGTATAAATACTCCCCATAGAAAAACACAGCCTTGAGAATATTAAGTAGATTCAGCTTCAGAAGCCAATAAAAGAGTTCTCTGGCCACAAGCATGGGTTGTGTTTACTGTGTTCATTCTTTTTGACATCCAAAGGGAGATGAAATTTCACAGATAATTTTTGCTGGTCTCCATCCTGGAGGCAGAGTTGCATGGAGATAAACACCAAAACTGCCACAATTGCTCTTTTAAATGTGACAACAAACTAAAGATAAAGTGTGTTTTGTTGAAGTTTGGAATTCGGTTCCCAATAGCTCAGCCCTAAGGGTTTAGTCCATTAACATATTTTTGTCTGTTTGTGCCCCTTCCTGCTTTTCATGAATGGGTTTGAGTACTTTGAGAAAGCAATAGCTGCTGCCCATCAGAACTGTTTGCGGGACAACTGTGTGGGGAGTGCTTACAAGTTACGGAGATAAACAGTGGATGGGGAGCCTGGAAACACCATCTTTCTTGAAGTGACTTGTCCCAACTGCCATGTCCTAGAAGATCAGTGGGTACCATAAATGTTCCAAGGGTAAAATAGGAATATTGTCATTTTTTTAATTTTAATTTTTATTTTTTGCAGTTTTTGACTGGGGCTGGGTTTGAACCCGTCACCTCTGGCATATGGGGCTGGCGCCCTACTCCTTTGAGCCACAGGCACTGCCCAGAATATTGTAATTTTTTGAGTTTAAATCATGGTGACTTTTACTATTGGGGGTGGGGATGAGGAGAGATTGAAGGCAGCGGTTTTATGCGGACCCAAAGAGGAACTTTTTATTTTTTTATTTTTATTGAATCATAATTGTGTACATTAGTGCAATCCCGGGGCACAATGTGCTGACTTCATATACAATCTGAAATATTTTCATCGACCTGTTTAACATAGCCTTCATGGCATTTTCCTAATCACTATATGAAGACATTTATATTCTGCATTTAGTAAGTTTCACCTGTACCCTTCTCAAAGAGGGACTTTTAATTGTTGGATATATGTCCCCAAATTCATTAAACAATAGCAGAGTAGGGGAATAAATACAAATTCCTTTGTGTGGATTTTTAAATAGCCAATTGTATTTGTTTCTTTAGCAACTGAAGATTAATTCACTAATAAGTATATATTGATGGCTTATTATGTGTGCAGCTATGTACAAGTGAGAAAAAGAGGTATGAGCCATGGTTTTCTGCATATAAGGAGTCTTAATCTATTTGAGAACCTGAAAGCATGGGGAAAAATGAAAACAAAAGTTATTAGCCTTCTTTTGAAGCTGACATTGCCATAGGAACTCACTCAACTAATAATGGCTATATGTTCTCACAGTCACTTGACCCTTTCTACTTTTGATTGAGACAAACTAGTTCAGACAGTTGGGCCCCCAGAAGACACAGCTAACATATTCTCAACAGAGGCAATTGTGGCCTGACAGCCAGGAAAGAGTGGGCAGGCATAGAGCATAATAGTCAAGAACTTTGCCACTGGAGTTAGACTAGACTCAAATTCAAGTGATTCTGTAGTTTCCTCACTGTGTACCTTGGGCAAGTGACAAACTTCTTGAGATGGCTTTTTCCTTTGTAAAATGGGGTATGTGTCTCATAGCATTGGTGTAAGGGTTAAAGAAGTTATGCCCAGGGCATAAATCAAGTGAATTTGGGTCCCACATGTCATCACTTGGAAAACATATCCTTGGTCACATAACAGCTTTGAAGAAAAAGATCAGATTAAATACAAATATTGAGTAAAACCTGCAAATAGCATGCATTTGTATACGTCCTTCTTTTTATACTCTGTTTGCAAATGTAGCTTTCTCCATACTGAGATAAAGAGTCCTCTGAATCACTGACGTTTATCAACAGTATATGTGTGGCAAGACTGTGGCATGTGGCCCTCCATTGCTGACAGTGGTGATCTTGATCTTGTTAGGACTGAAAATATCATTTTTGAAGGTTATGGAAGAGAACCAGATTTTCATCTGCATTTCCTATTTGGTTAAGCAGGTGGCATTTTTCTTCTTAGCTAAAGGACATTATGTAGCTTTTCTTATAATCCAGGTGGAACTCTTGACAGACAGATATTTGGTGCTTGAGAGATAACCCTAGCCTGGCAGGAATCAGTCACGCCAGCCTCCCTTAATTTTGATAATTCTAAAATGTAATCTGGATTTGGCAAGCTCTGCTGCCTTTAGTCTCATCGCTAAGCACAAGATAAGCATTCTTCTATGTTCCTAATAGCTTTTTATTTTAATGCTACTTCAGAATGTAATCTTTTTGAAGATATTTTCAGGGCAATTAAATTTTTAAATAAGTTTCATCTACTTCTGGTGCTATAAATGCAAATCACTTAATTGAGGTGAGAATCAGATAAACAGGTACTGCCTAAGTAAGCCTGCTGTCATATATACCCATGTGATAAAACGACTTGCTTAGAAGCCAGTGGTTTTCTCCATTTAAGAGTTGAAACTTTCTCTTATCCCTCCTTCTGTGAATTAGAAAGCAAAAATACGAAATATAAGAGCAGTGAACTTAATCACTATGTGTACTATAAACACACCTAGGTGAGGATTCCATTTACCACAGACATCTACTTCCCAAGGGCTCACCTTGTCAGAAGTACAAAGGTGGCACAGTGCTGCTGTCATCCAGCCACCCAGCACCAGGCGCTAAGTGTGGTCAGAGAACCTGGTAAGAAGGAAAGGCTGTTATTGGACTTGCCTTGCAATCTTAACTCCATTTCAATGGTAGAAATGTCTCACCTGCCAAGAAAAACAAAGTTAAATAGAAGAGAATTTGTTGCACAAATGTAATATGAGGAGTTAACCGATTTGATAATCTGGGCAAATCTCAACTGTGAATAAGGTTTAGTCAAACAAGTGATTAAAACTGTAGATGGGAAAGAGCAGAACATTAATACAACTGATTTGCAAAGATGATTGGGTTTGATTACTTATCCTGGAGCCCTAGGTTTCATGCCAGTTTCATTTTTCCCCCCTTCCAGGGAAAAATGACTTTGGAATTCAGATGAGTTTTTACATATGAGTTTACAAGGTCATCCAGATTAGGAGTAAGACCAAGTAAATTTGTAGCATACCTGAGTTTTCCGTGAGCTCTATTCCTCTGGAAACAGCAGAGCTGTATCCTAGTGTAGAGTTGAGTTGGGAAACATGTATGTGATGTTTAAGCAAATGCATAAGTGCAATGGAGCGTCAGTGTGCACTCTCATGAAATTTATTCATAACATGAAACCATGATGAGCCCTAATTTTGCTCTTTTCTAAGCCATTTGTTTTTTATTCGAGAAATATAAACCAATGACACAATCATGAGTACAGAGGCTTTATAGACGTATAAGCCTCAAAGCCAAGAAACAGGAGGTGGAAACAGCTGAAGAAGCAGTGATGAAACTATGAGTTGTTATCTGAAGTGGAGACAATAGGATGAGAGGCAAAGTAGGGTAAAGAATAAAACAAGAGGTTGTAGAATATCAGAGTCTCTTTTTCAAAAGTTCAGTATGTAGAGATAGATATCCATACAGTTCTTAAAACTGCCAGACTAGAGAACGCTTATAAAACTGCTCATGAACCATAAAGCATTACACAAATATGCAATTATTTATGTTAGTTACATTTTAGGATAAGAATGAGAAACTGCTTGTAAGTACATTGTATATATGGTATGTTGCATTCACATATCATTTAGAATCTTAGAATGATCCTTCGGTGCTCTAAGGGAACTTACAATTCTTATTGTTTGAATGTTTTTTTCATTTCTGATTATTGCTACTTCTATCATAAATTTCTGAGAAAGAATAAGAAAGGCATCAAGTTGTCGAATGGAGGTGTTATGAGAAACATCTTAAAGATGGAAAGAGAAAAAGAAGGGATAATACAGAGGAAAAAAGTGAAATTGAGAACAGAAAAATTAAAATTTAAGTTAATCTAATCATTAATTAATTTAATTGACAAATATTTATTGAGTTAAATGCCAGTTAAATGCCAAGCACTGGGAAGGCCGGGGAATACAGAAATGAAAAAGTCAAGGAAATTAAATGTTTATTGTTTTCTTGAGTTCTTTGAAGGAAAATGTTGCTTATTTGAAAGAGACAAAATTGATTATAACCCACTTAGAGTATCCTGACTAATATGTTTCCTTGGACAGGGAATTCTCAGCTTCATGCGTGACCCCAAGACAGCCAGAGGTACTGTCTTCACACAAGATGTGATACGTTGGGTCACCAGGCAAATGGTTGATCATGTGTCAGTAGCAGCACTCAGGTGTAATTTTATAGGTTTTTTTCACCATCAAGTCAAAAAATATACAGTATTGAGAAATACACCACATCATTTATTTTGAAAAATGGACATTACTACCCAGTCAATGAACTGAAGGAGTGGCATCAGGAGTTTAATAGTGGCTTACTGGAGGACGAGGAGATGTGACAGAAGTCATTCATTTTTGGAGCCACAGAACAAATGGGGAGTGGAAAGATGCTGTCACTAGTCTGAGGTTGTGAAACATGTTTAACACAGGCAAGCTGCATTGATGATAGCTGAGGAATGCTTACCTGGCAATTGATCTATAAGATCAGGAAAGATTTTATTCAGCAGAGATGTGAATTGCCAAGTTCCTGTCTGAGTAACTGAGTTTGAGAAAAGCAACTTTAAGGGGCAAGGGACTAGTAGCTCTGCACAATGATTCAGAGGGAATGTGCATCTGCCTAGGGAATGGTGGCTGGTTGGTCCCAGGAAATCTCACAATATGGCTTCCACCTTGGTGAGTTTGCCTGGCCCAGACACCAATCCTCAGCTTCACAAGCTTGAATACTTGATTTTTATTGGCACACAAAGACTAGATTCATCTTTCAGGATTGAGCTCATGGTAACCAAGTTCATACGACTGATATAAAACTCATAATTGCCAATTTACTACTTTTGTTGATAGTGGAAATGTATCTGTCTCTAGAACCTATTCCAAGTCTGGAAGATACACTCATTGTTTTCCCACAGGCAATCAAACTGTAATCAGAAGATGGCTTGATGAATGTTGAATCAAAACAAGGGGAGTTCAACTAAACAAATGTTTAATTATGTCAGACTAATGTAACTTGATGCATAAACTTACAATAAAAATGGGCTTACTCAAGAGTTTTGAGAATCAAAATGGAGATAGGCCTGAAGCTACCCTGCCATGGATTACGTGGTACTATCTATGGAAGGTATTTTAAGGCCACCCTCATTTTTGACTTTCAGTGCTGTGAGACATTCCATTTTTTTTGCTTTCATTATATTTAACCAAACCCTTCTGGTTTGTGAATAGTCAGGTGGTGGGATATAAACTGGATCTGGAATGTTACATGTGAATCAGATTCAGTGTTCTAGTGGGAACTTATGGCCTTGGAGAAATGAGGAACTATTGTGTCTTTTGGAGGTGACTTTGTTAGCACTGCCAATTCCTTAAATTATTCTGAATATGTAGGTCATGTGGCAACTGGTAAATGGATCAGAAATTAGTGGTCTAGAATTGGTATCAAGACCTCACTTGTCATTAACAGAAAACCTTGGGACCTGTGTGTCCCAAGTGATTGTGCCTTTGGTGAGGAAGAAACTTATGTTCAATTTACCAAAAAAATTGAAAGCACAAACTGAAATAGAGTTGAAAAAAGGATTATGGAATAAGGAGAGTCTGTAACCATTAGTAAAAGGTCCAGAATATTAGTGGAAAAAATATCTTTCAAAGTGGAATTTTTTTGGGCAGTGCGTGTGGCTCAGTGAGTAGGACGCCGGCCCCATGTACTGAGGGTGGCAGGTTTGAACCCAGCCTCAGCCAAACCGCAACAAAAAACAGCCAGGTGTTGCGGCGGGCGCCTGTAGTCCCAGCTACTTCAGAGGCAGAGGCAAGAGAATCGCCTAAGCCTAGGAGCTGGAGGTTGCTGTGAGCTGTGACGCCATAGCCCTCTACTGATGGCAACCAGGTGAGACTCTATCTCAAAAAGAAAAAGAAAAAAAAGTGGTATTTTTTGTTTTTAGCTAAATATTTTTGAAACTTTTTTTATTCTTCTCTGCCCCTGCTTCTTAGATTCTGAAAATCTAAGTATTTCAGTACACATCTGGCCATCTCCGCACCGCTTGTCACATTAACCAAGAGAAGCTGATTTGTAAAAATGGCTCTCTGAAACGAGAACAATGCAATGGTAAGAGAAAGACCATCAGGCAAAGATACTGTCTTTTCAAAAGCTTTTAGGCCAAAAAACTGATAGTTCCAGGAAGAAAGTTTGCCTCTTGGAAAGTCTTCCTTCATGTGTGTTCACCCTGAAGCCCTTAAGTAGGTCTTCCAGGCACTGCAAAGATGTTAGCCAGCACATTAGATCTAATGAATGCTGGCACAGCACAGCCGCAGAGGAGGAGTCGACTCCAGGAATCAGAGAGCAAGTAAATTAGCCCAAATGCTAAGCAGGCCCTATTGTTATTATGTATGTGAAGCTTTGGGGTTTGAAATTTCCCTTCCAGAAGCATATTTTATTGCATTATCTACCCAACAGAGCATAGCTTTGTTCTTTCTTGGACAGCCTTTCTACTGAAGCATGAACACAAGAGGCTGCAGCCCCGTAGAATGACATGAATTATAGGATGAATGTACATAGTCGGGCAATGACTTACTCCTATTTAATTGTATATAACCTAATGCTGATAGGAAGTGGGAGGGAGAGAAAAATATTTTTTAGTATTTATAATTAATTAATTAATATTTCTTTCTTTGGTATTCCTTAGGCCCTATGTGAGGAATTAAATTTAGTTCTTAACTCCATATAAAAACAAGATATGGAGAAAAAAATTATGAGCAACTTGTTACTAAAGTGTCTTCCATGATGTACAGAAGGCCTCTGCTTCTCAAATTCTCTATTGACATCAACAGAGCAGCAAGCCCTTAAAAGCAGTAATTTTCAAGTCATTTTCTTAGCTTCTATTTTCAATCAACCTGTCTTCAATTCCTACTGAAACGTCATTTGTTTAATTCGGTCCTTCCTATTCACTTTCCTCTGTCCTAATTATCCCAACTCTAGAAATTACTATGATGGTAATTGAGTCAGTCAATGGTAACTTCATCTGGTTTCTAAATCTCTGTCTTTTGCCCCAATCTCCATCTCAAAATAATTTTATTACACACTTTTAAAAAATGTTTCCTTTTGCGGGGGGGGAGGGTGTCTTTGGCAATATATATGAACTTCTCAGCCTAAGTGTCTCTGCTAATTAAGTATCTTACCATCATGGACATTAATTAATGGGTATTACTTCTAGCCATCATAAATTGTCCATGGGCCATTGTATAATAAACGAGTGGACTAATGAGATGCACTTCTAGAATTGGGAGGTAGGGCCAAATAATGAGGATATAGAAGTCAGATAACAGTGTTCAGCAGGCTTTGGAAATCACACTAAACTGTTCACCCAATGAGGAATATTGCAAATTCATCACCAGTAAGATTGGAGTATGTCCTAAAAATGGTGCAGTTGGAAATGGAATAAAAATAAACCAAAATGCAAACTTGAAGTATATTACATAATGTGAAACAACATAATGATGTATTGGTAACATGGAAAAGAGTATTTAAGTAGAAAAGATCACCAATGAACAACACCACAGATGCCTACTCTACATGGCTGGTGTAGGCTGATACATCTTCATCTAGAGTCTGAGATAGGGTCAGGCATTTGGCAAAGGGGTAGTACTATCCCTCAAGGACATTCAGCTCCCCATGCTCTCATCCTGAGTATGTCACATAATTTTATGCTAAATAAAAAAATAGGAGACTAATTTCGACCTGGGAATCAATTTACTGTTTTCATTTGGCATTGTAGAGTAGTTGACCTGGGGAGAAACATCTGTTTTGCACATAGGCCACCTCTCTCAGTGAGCAGATGTGCTCAGAATGTTGGGGTTAGAGTTGGGGTGAGTATAAATGGTGCATTTGCAGCATGATCATGATCAGCCTTATATGTGGTAATGAACAACATTCATGGAAATAAAACCGAAAATGCTAATCTCAAGACAAACTTTTGGCCGGGGAAGACCACATACCTCTAGGCCTCTCCATGTTTTGGGATAATTCCTTAAGGACCTTTATGCTGGTTCTAAACATTTATGTGCATAAAAATCAACTTGGGAACTTATTAGAAATGTAGACTTTTGCCCCTAACCCAAGGGAATCTAGGAGAGCTGGTCCATATCTTTACTTTGAGAAACACTGCTCAATTGACATAAATCCTTAGATTGTTTGATGTTTAGTGTTTTTCTGTCTACAAATCACTCATCCCTAAGGACCTAGCTTTGCATATGCATGCGTTACCCTAGATCGGGGATGGCAGATGTGAGAGGAGCACACTGCAGCTCACTCCTGCCAGGGCCATGGCAGACACCCTGAACAGACTCCAACACTTTTTCCTACTGAGTCCACACCTGGTCTCAGAATCCTTCTCACCACTTGTTTCCAGAGGCTACTTCTCAATGATAGGATCTGGCATGTGAGTCAAACCAGCTTGGCTTCCTCGTTCTAGATCAGTCTCTGTGGGTCTCAGCTGCTATGAGAAGGGCTTGAGGGCACCTGGAGGAGCCTGGGCTCTAACCTTGTACACAGCAAGGGCCTGGCATGTTTGTTGCCTGGGGCAGAGCAGATATTTAGTGTGTCTTCCCCTTCTTTTCACATTAGTTGGGGAAGACTCTCTCAATCTCCCAGTGTTTGGCCTGCACTGAATAAGTGTTTTAATAACACTGTGATGTCCTTCTGATGTCCATCTAGCCATAATATTCATGTCACCCCAGGATGACTGACAAGAGAGTCCTTCGACCACTCATTCTTTGGGAGGATAATTTTCAGGTCAGAGGGTTACCTGTGTTCCTGAGGACACATCCACTTTAGGCTTTCTACGTGTAATCTGGTAGATCAGGTGGTTCCAGAATTGGGCTTTAATGAAGAGATGAGGCTCTGAAAACATTTCATACTCCTCAGCTGTAGATTTTTCACCTATCTTTTCCTTTGGAGCTCAGAAAGCTCCTTTGTAAAGTATAAGCTCTTCCTTTCTTGTTGTTAATAATCTGGAATCATTAGTACAGAAGATGATCTTGGTTTTTGAGACTTTCTCAAAATACAGAAATGTTTCTGGGACTGGGGAAGTTAGAATTTAAAAATAATTAAAAACCACAAGCTTATTATTGTGTTAGGAAAGCACAACTCCAGGAAGGCCAGTGAAACAGAAGTATGCATATGATAGGAAGCTGGAAATTGCTAAACAAACTACACACCTCATTTCATATGTCAGACAGCATTTGCAAGTTTGGCAGAAGATCTGTCACGCCAGATGTATTTAGGGATTCTGATTAATTGTGGAGAATGTGCACTATGGCGGAAAGGCTGTAAACGTCATCCAAACGTTACCTCTGCTCCTGTTTCTGGCATCTTCCAAAGATTCTGAAGCTCAAGTGCTCGATCTGCCCTTGACTCACACTTCTCCTTCCACTCTGTCTACACTGAGATTGTGCCACCGTTTATTTCTATGGATTGCTTTATCTGTGTCTTAGTGGATCAAGCCATTTGTATTTCTTTGAAATTTCTTGCTGGCCATTTAAGCGCCTGACAGTGCTGAGACACAAAAGGTAAACTTGACAAATATTTCATGATTTATTCATTGATTTCTAGAGACTTTTCTGGGTGAAGGGCTAGAAAGTGGCCTTATACATCCAAAAGAGAGATTGAGATTTTTTTCATGATGATTCACGCTAAAAAGACAACATTGATATCAGATATCCATCCATTGATATCAGATACCTTTATATAACAAACACACACATGCTCCAACGTTATTTTCATAGAACAAAGTAGAAATAAAATATTCTCTGAGAATATCAGGTAGTCCTATTCTCTATGTGCAAATATTTTATGTGTACAATGACCATGATTTTTACTTGAAATTAGGAGTACTCTCTATTATATTAGTTTGGCCTGATTGAATGTATTTATTTTGAAAGTTTACATAAACAAACTTTTCTTAAAAATGTCTTTTGCCCCAATCTCAACGTCAAAATCATTTTATTACGCACTCTTAAAAAACAAAAATATCATGCAAACCAACAAAATGATTTGTTAGCATCTCATTATTAATTCATAGTCTTTCTGATAGTAGGTCTAGTTTATTATCAGCCTTGCCGGGAATTGAACAGGAACCAAAAGTGAGAGGAATAAGTTCAAACACTATATTGAAATAAGATTTGATCTGTAGAATCAGTGAATTATGACATTTGAAACCTGCTAGAGACCTCAAATCCATCTCACCCAACTCATTAATTTTGCAAATGTGGAAACTGAGGACTCATATCGAGCTATCCTGTTGGATGCTTCACAGTGTGCGGGTATCAGACTCTGGACTCCCTGGTCTCTTCATCTTTATCCCCTTAACTAATTCAAATAAATACTTAGAATGTGTTCTCTCTCTTCATCATTGCTTAAAATTCTTCACACCTTTAGGAGGCAGATCTGAAGCCTAAGTGCCTGTCCTCAACTTAATGGATTCAAAGTGAGAATTTCTTGATTGCCAGGATTTTTAAAACCTCAATTAAATGAGATAACATATGCAAAGCATCCAGGGCCGCACTTGGCAAATGGCAGATGCTCCATAAGGATTTTTTTTAAATGCCTCTTTCTTGCCTCAGTTCCAATTCTGACATTTGGCATTTAATGATTCTTTTCGGTAGATGTACTTACAAAACAATGTTATTGGAGCAGGAGATGTATCCTCCCTTCCCCGTTCATATTCTTTTGAAGATCATTTATCTTAGACAGAAACAGTTAGCGGGTGAAGGATGAGGTCTGAGACTCACAAGGTTTAGAGCAAGATTCTCCAAGACCCTCTGGCACAGGGGTGTTAGTTACTCTTGTAGGCGAGAGACTGGGTTTTAATTTGTGTTGAAGCTACATGGGTTTTCAGCAGCAGGTTTTGTACATAACAGGGAGTTTCTGGATCTTGTTAGCTCAGGGCAAAAAGTCATGCTTTGGAGCAGTTACCCCAGCAGGAGGAAAAAAGATGATGGTTGGTAATTACATCAGTTTTGCACTGTTGAGCAGATGTTCTTGCAGATAGATTTTGGCTGGCATTTACAGAATATCACTGGTGGTTCTCATGATAGTGTCAGGGCTGCTACGAGTGGAGGAGCCACCGGCCTGTGAAACACTGCATGCTGGAGAATGGAAGGAGCCAGACAGCAATGGAGAAGTTAAAAAACACAACTCTTGAAGGGGGCCCTATTGAGATTTTCCTGGAGGAAGCAGTTTTGCGAGACTAGATAATTAAATCTACTAAATATCTTATAACCTTTGCAAAATTTAGCTTTAAAAATAATTCAGTAGTACATCAGTGTTGGAAAAAAGTAGATTATTTTTAAATTCAGGAACAATTTAGAAAATAGATGAGAGAGCTGAACTGTGGTTAGAACATATATGTAACTGGGCAGTGCCCGTGGCTCAGTGGGTAGGGTGCTGGCCAAATATACCGAGGGTGGTGGGTTCAAACCTAGCCCCTGCCAAACTGTGACATAAAAATAACTGGGTGTTGTGGCGGGCGCCTGTAGTCCCAACTACTCAGGAGGCTGAGGCAAGAGAATCTCCTAAGCCTAGGAGTTAGAGGTTGCTGTGAGCTGTGATGCCACGGCACTCTACCAAGGGTGACAAAGTGAGACTCTATCTCTAAAAAAAAAAAAAAAAATTCAAACGAATCAACAAGAAAAAAAAAATAACCTGTGGATAAAAGACATGAACAGAAAC